>JAGKTI010035157.1:0-11315 GCA_018397915.1 Birgus latro | reverse complement strand
AAAACCCCAGTATATGGCACCCTCCTTTACAACATTACCACTCATCACTTCTGTTTCTACCTCTAGCTTCTTTGTTTCTTTGTCCTCCACCTCAGGAATCACTTTCACCGTGAATTTCGTCATTGGAGAGACCGTGCGGCAACATACCTTTACTGGCCAGGTTACTGCTAACAGGTGAATTGCCCAGTGTGGGGGGGGGAGGGAGGGAGGGGAGGTTAGGTGGGGCCAGGCAGTATCCCCGCTTGATAGCAGGTAGAGAAAGGTCTCCCTCATATGCCTACCAAAAATCACCCGCAAATGTTGAAAAATGTGCACACAATGGGCCTTGCAATAGAGTGATGTACGATGCACGTTGGTGGGTCTGTCAGCAGAAAAAAGTAGCGACGTGCATCGTACGTCGGTGGGACTCGGCATGTTAACGGTCCAATCACTTTACCGTTCCTTCATACTGTATCACTGACAAAAGTCTTGTCGAAATCCGTCGAGGGTTTCAGGATATGTTGCGTCAAAAAAAATATAAACAACATTGAACCCATATGACCTTGATCTTAGACTCCTTGACCTACGTAAACTAATCAGTTCGTCTCCTTGTACTGCATCGGTGACAAATGTTTGGTGGAAATCCGTTGATGAGTTCAGGAGATATCACACCCACAAGATTATTACGGACGCACGAATCCACGCATGCACGTATGTATGGACAGACCAAAATGCCTTCTCCAACACAGGTGGGCGGAGGCATAATGAGCCATGTCAGCACGGACACCGGTAGGATATTGAATATATTGAAACCCTTAAACAAATTATATTGCAAATTCCAGTATCAATATCAATAACAATACTACTAGTACTACTACTGCTACAATAATAATAATGATAATAATAATAATAATAATAATAATAATAATAATAATAATAATAATAATAATAATAATAATAATAATAATAATAATAAATCACATTTAACCCGTCCAGTCCCGAACGGTTTTTTACCAAGCCTACCCCCAGGTCCCGACCGATTTTCGACTTTCTGTTTTTTGGCTGAAACCTTCGCTTTTGGTGAGAAACATCGAAAATTCATAGAGAAATCGTGATCCTGAAGTTAGAAATGTTGATACAGGTGTCACTCAACCTTACGTTTTCCTTCCTTTTCAGGGTACCTAGCTAAAGAAAACGAACTATAGAAGGGTTAATTAATTCAAGCCACTTTAAATTACGTATTTATTTCATTTATTTGGTACGAATTTATGTGTAGTACAAGTCTATATTGGTTTTTACACAATAATATAGGCGTTTATAAGCATTGTTCACTCACCCAAAACCCCAGTATATGGTATCTTCCTTTACGACATTACCACCTCATCATTTTTGTTTGTTTCTACCTCTAGCTTCTTTCTTTCTCTGTCCTCCACCTTAGGAGTCACTTCCACCGTGAATTTCGTCATTGGAGAGACCGAGGGGCAACATACCTTTACAGGCCAGGTTACAGCTAACAGGTGAATTGCCCAGTGTGGGGGGGAGGGGGGAGGGGGGTTGGGTGAAGCCAGGCAGTATCCCCGCTTGACAGCAGGTAGAGGAAGGTCTCCCACATATGCCTACCAAAAATCACCAGCGAATGTTGAAAAATGTGCACACAGTGGGCCTTGCAATTGAGTGATGTACGATGCACGTCATTGGGTCTGTCCGCAGAAAGAAGTAGCGACGTGCATCGTACGTCGGTGGGACTCGGCGGATTAAGAAAATAAATATATAAAAACGTTGCACAACTCATTCCACCAACCAAGAGTTCCAAATGCAGGATACTGAGTAAGAATTAGAAAAATTAACAGAAGAAAGCACTTGTGCATTTTATTTCCAATCCATTCTAGCGCTCAGTGTTAGCTCCTCACCTAATCACAGCATTCGCTCGTTGGGGCATGGATGCAACTCGTCCCTTTATGTTACAAACTTGTGATGGTTACCCTTCGAATCGCCTAATATATTTTATGAAGCCTCGTTGGATTCACGTTCCTCGATGGGCGACGATTTTATTGACGCTGCCAGTATTGTTGCCAGAACTCCACTCGCAATCCTTCTCCATATGGTTAGGGAATACCCCCCTCCCCTCGTTAATTAATGCTTCCGTGCGACATGCGCACCTTTGGCGGGCTCTCTGTTTGCCCGTCTCCCAGTACCACAGGGATATATCTACAAACAACAACAATTACGTTCCTCGAGAACGGATAAACTCATCCATACCTACAGGCCAAGAATGTAGGGGTACCAACCGTACAAACTCAGGTCGAGTAACAATGCCTGAACAGCTTTGGATCTATGGACCTCCATGCCTAATTATACTTTTTGACGGGTGTATATATGATAATGCTTTATAGTAAGCTCTCAAATGATGTGTTGAGGTCTTCCATGAGAGTTAGTAATTCCAGACATAACTCAGTTCAGGTGCTTGTTCTGATGCATCTACTCATAAGATTATTCAGTATTATGATGGCGGATTAAAACAGAACGAGCACTATTGGGTAACACTAACTAGGTTTCCATAAGCCATTTAACAATGTGCGTAGGTCTGCTGTAGGTTTAACCGTTACTCACATAACTGAGGTGCTGTGTTTAACTATCCTACCATATCCGTTAGTGTTTTCGCCCACTTCGTTTTCTCGAATATTTAGCCTTTTTTACCAAGATGACGTATATACCATTTGTATTGTTAATTTGCCTAAAATTTTCATTTCTCCATCCTGACTGTTAAGCTCTAACAGTGGATTAGCACTAGAATATGGTGCTAGTCGCCAAGCAGTGCTATGGAACGTATGCTGAACCGTAGTATCATTTTGCACCACTTAGCTACTTACAATGAGACGCAAAAGCACGGAAATTTTGGGTCGAGTTAAGTTGAAAAGGTATAGTTATTTTATTCCCTATACCTCCAGAAGATTTCGTAAAATGTAGCAAAGGTATTTCATACTGAATTTTTATATGAAGGCAAAAAGTTACCCCTTTAATTCTAAATATGTTATGTAAACAGAATACAGTATTGTCGATAGGAAGTTGTAACCAGTGAGTAAGTATAACGTATTTTACGTCGTCGGGACTGAATCTATCATGAGATCTTTTCTTCTCATTTTCTTCCCCAACTGGGTATCTTAATTCTTTAGCAAGGAAGCCTGGTAAATCAAATAACCTCTTCCTTCAGTTTGCATTTGGTTAGGTAGGTAGTTTATAATATGCAGCTCCTATGACTCACTCGCACACTGAATAAAACCTCCTGGCGGTAACTGGAATACGATACTAGAGCTCTTCGGAAATCAGATGGAAAGCAGTACCAGTATTAATACTCAGGTTCCTATGACGGTCTGGCGTAAGCTGTATGAGTAATAAGATACTTGAGGTGTTCTATCAAGAGGTTACCGTAGTGGTATCAATATTCACTCTGGTTCCACTGACTCACCCAGTTGAATACCATCGTCTGTTGTCAACTGCAGAGAAATAATAGATCCCTCTCAACAACTTCCTATATGGTTAATAATACCAGCAATCCCTGGAGTTAGATGATGTAATCTCATTTTTTACACTTTCTAACATCAGACGTTTTTTAATTTATTTCACGGGAAACTTTTCGAAGTGGGGAAGTTAAAGACAGGCTTCAAAATTCATATGGCTTCAGAAGATCTAACGTAAGCTAGACAAAATTATATGTTGGTGGCCTGATGAATATTAAAAGCAAGTCATCGGACTGAGTATGTTAACACGCTTAGCCTCTTGTTGCTCACACTTTACAGAATAAAGTGATCTGTTGTTAGATGAGGCAGAATTATAGAGGTGCCCTGACAATGAGAGGGCTAATGGTGGCAATATTTACACTTTGCAACTTTTATGGCTCGGACTCTGTAGAATATTGTCTGCTGTTAAACACAGAGATAAATTATTACGGAAGACGTCTCTTTGACAGGGGTGAGTTACTGAACTTTTTTTATTATTATTATTACACAATGTAGTTATCTTTCCTATAAGTGATAGCCCATTTTTGCAGGTGGAGGCGTTCACCATCTACTCATTTGATGTAAGGCAACCTCCAGCCAAATGGTTTCCCGAAGCCCATGAACTATTTTCTACATTTGTTGATAACCATATCACAAAATGAAAAGCCTGGTAGTCCAGTTTAAGCCTTTCCAACCCGACAGGGCACGCAAGGGTTTCCATTTGACAGATGCCTGTCGTTCAGTTCCCCGATCATACTACCTAGGGACGAGCACGCCTTAAATATCGGAAATGAATAGCCTAGCCACAGGCCCATAAGCTCCTGACGAGGCGAAGATAAGGATAGATTGGCAGATAGAGAAATGTATAGTATGATAACTGCCCTCTTGTTTGCATAAGGAATCAGCAGCCACTACTACATGCACGCTCAGGTATTTGTAGCTGTATAGAAAGAGAGGGGAAAAATGAAATGTCCCTGTATTGTAAAGCCAGCACACTTGTCCCAACACCACCCTCACGTTCTAGCTGTCTTCACCAACGTGTCTCCCATTCACTCCAGAAAGGTGGTCGCTGTGGGCCTGTAAGTTTCCTTCAAGAAAAGAACGCTTCGGGTGTGTTTGCTCTTGTGTTGTTGGTGTGCTTGCCTGGCCCCCATTGTACTCCCTGGACACACACTAGCATCACCAGCCCACTCTTACCCTGCCCGTGAAGAGTCTGACAATACGGTTGTGACCTGGAGGTAAAGGTACTACTTTTGTTGCAGCTATCATGCTGCCTTGTTGTGGCTGACAGGGTTACAGCAGCCCACACTATGTTGCCCATATCGATGAAAAAACAATAGTAATAATAATAATAAATAATAATAATAAATAATAATTTATAGAACACTCATAAACCGCATACCTCCGCCAATGCCATTGCAGGATCCTGATCCGGATCCGGCTCAAAATTTAATCAGTTCTTTCTTGGCCCATGGCCCACCCTGCAGCATGATTTAATTGAAACTCATTGAGAACTTTTGGAGATATCGTGTGGAAAAACAAAGAAAAAATTCTTGGGACCTGTCCCCGCCGAGGATCGAACCGAGGTACCTTCGAATAACAGATCACGCCTGTAAACACATGGCCACCAATTCCCCTCATTGCCGTATTGAGGTGCCGTTATTGTCGTAATGATGCAATACCATCATGACTGATAAGCGAATGAAGACATATTCATTTCACAGAAAAAATATATTACCTAAATGAAATGATAATAACCAGGTGATCGCAAGATAAGATTAAAATAATTTGTAAGCAGTGAAATTTGAAGAAAATAAATGGCACTTGCATCTGCTATGTTGTGTAAATTAATGTTTGTTTTTGTATTTTGTCTGTCCTGAATGTATGGTGGGGGTTATAATATGTACTAATGACAAAGATAGGGTGAAATTAAGTAATATATTCATAAACCAATTGCCAGATGCTGTAGTCCCGAAAGAGGTGGTCACGAACAGATCGTTCTGTCACCCTTTGCTTTGGAATCAACCTGCCCTGACTCCAAGTGACAGCAACACCGTTCAGTTACTACTCCATCCCATCCCTCCACCTGATCCTTGGTCATTCCTACCCCATCACCTACTCCATCTCATTACAAATACATTCCTAGTCAATTCCTCATTCCTCATTCTCTCCATGTGGGCAGTACTTTTCAAGGAATTTCTCTTTACACTTTCCTGCAGGTCCATCTCAGCATAACAACGCTTCCGATCTACTTATCAGTCTCTTAAGTTTAACTCCAGTGCTCCAAAAGACATATCACTCTCATTCCTTTTACTTTTTATATGCTTGCTTCTAGTAAAGTATCAGCATTATTTATAAATCTTAGAGTGGATTCCACAAAACTGCAGAGCAACAGCATCTTTACTCTCGTGCATATCACCCAATTCCTTATCAGTGTCCTCAGTGTATAATTAAGGAGAGATGAAAGAATGACACCAGACTCAGCCTAGCCTCTCCTCGCTATGGCAGGGCTCTGATAGCAGCTGTTCACTGTGATGTGAAGCATACATCTTCACCAAAAGGTTCACTCAATTGTCGGGTCGAAGCAATCAGAGGGGTATCTCAAAGTCTACATTTTTATAGCTTGACTGATAAGTAATAAAACCATCCCTGGAATAATAATAATAATAATATGATGATAATAATAATAATTATAATAACTACAATATGATGATGATGATGATGATAATGGAGTACATGTGCAGTTTTCTTTATATGATTTAAGAACTAATCTGCATACACACCCATCCGGAATTTACATATAACAGAGAGAGAGAAAGACTGTCAGTAAGCCAAAGTGAATGTGTGGCGGGAGTGTGAGTAACCAGTAAGTATGATGGAGTAAGTACGTAAGAGATTGTGACTGAAAATGGAAGCGAATGAGTCATTGTATGTGCGAAAAAATACGAGTGAGTGTGAAAGTTCGTGGAGCAGTCAGTGAGTGATTGAGAATGATAGTAAATAAGTTATTTTCCACCGGCATCTCACATCGTCCTTCATCATTTATTTTTCAACAATCACGAGTTTAGGCTATAGCATACCTAATTTTTAACTTGTTTGCTATTTCTGATGAGGGAGTAAGTAACCTTGGTATTATCAGTGTATCAGAAACTTGTCCTATATCTTTTAACGTGACAGATCTCCCGTAAGCCATGTAAATCCGCGTCTCAAAGATTTGGAGCGCTAAGCAAACTTCGTACTTTCTTCGCTTTTGCACGGCTGCTGACTTTGAACTGGAGCTCTATTCTTCCCCGGGTGAAGAACTGCTCTCAAGCCTCTCGTGTGTGAAAGTGTGCGGCCACACTTGCTCGAAACATGGGATGGACATGACGAAACGAAGCACCGGGTGAGAGTCATGACAATACAAGAGTCTGAACCCTGTTCAGACCCCAGAGCCTCGTTTCCTCTAATCGATCACATGTTTGGAGCGAGTGTGGCGGCACACTAAGGTTGCTCATTTAATACATCACATCTACACAGGGCACAGGCAAATGATTATCGTCTCAGTAGTTCCCACTCTATTACTGATCCTTTCAACCTTTCCCGCTACAGTGTTGTATCTCTTCCCATGCTAACACGATTACTGTGGTAACTGTTCCTCTGAACCGTCTGCTTGTACCCCTAACTGATGGCGAAGGGGGCCTTACACCTGCTTGGCCACATACTCTCGTCCATTTTCTGCCCGTTTTTCTAAGGCAAGAGTTTACAAATACTATCATTCCTTATATACTCCACTCGGCACCTCTCGCAGAGTCACCCTCACTCCATTTCTGTGTGCCTACATACTCGTATATTCATTTAACTGGGATGTGTCCAGGCACCATGAAATGAGTGGTTCTTGATATTTATTTATTTTTATTTTTTTAAGAGCTACTTATTTTGCTAGTTTCTAAAAAGTGGCTTATTTAATCTTCCAGAAGCAAAGTAAGACAATAATCTGATTAAGCGAAAAACTTTTGTGGTGTGTGTGTGTGTGTGTATGTGTATGTGTGTGTGTGTGTGTGTGTGTGTGTGTGTGTGTGTGTGTGAATAAAATAACTCATGCAGTTTTATCCGATTGTAAACAAATCTGGTTGAGATGCAGAGGAACAGTAAAGGGGTTAAGTTACTTTATTAGAACAAGAGAACAAAGGTGAAGGTCATAGGACTGGATCAAAATTTGACCTAGTATGATCAGCACAAGAATTTTTTTCCTATTTAGTCCAAACCTGAAATACTGTAAACGTCGAGGTTAATGCAAGAACAGTCAACCAAAGGTGTAGGTCGCAACGATAGAGCAAACATTCATTCCACGTGTCTGTGTGTGAACAAAATAACTAAGACAGTTTTGATCTGATGTTGACCAAACTTTGTGGAAGGGTTGAGGACCAGCCAAAGGGATGGGCAGCTATTTTGAGAACATGTTGCAGATTGAGGTTATATGGCAAGGTTAGTTAAAGTTTTTATTGAATTTACACCAACTTTGTGGAAGGGATCACGCATAGGTGTGGTTAAGGGTTTTCGGTTTTTCGAAGTCAGTTAAATGTCAGTGTCACAGGACTTGAGGCAAGGGGCAAGTTCATGATACAAGATCATATCAGTTTTGATCTGATTTTGACCATACATCGCGGAAGGAACGGAGGGATTCGATTTTGAGATCATTCTGTCAGAGGTCAAGGTCAAAGTATGGATTACTGAAACAGTTTTGATATGCTTCGGTCCCAAATTTGTGGAAGAGGATGTGACCATTTTTAATTTTTTTTAAAATAGTGGGTCAAAGGTCATATGGCAAGGTCAACTACAATTACAAACATTTTCAAAGGAATTCACGATGGTGTTCACACAGCTATGGCACACTGACATGTTTCTCTGCAAATTGCCATGATAATTATTACTGAAGAAACGAAAATATAGTGTCTCAAACTTTGCCCATTTGTATGGTTTGACTCTGACTGCATCATCCCTTTTTAAAGTGGCCCTTATGAGAAAGGGCAGCGTTTGGCAGGTTCTTGTTCTGTTGTCTGCCGATGAGGGGGAATTGCAATGCTTGGTGAATGAATCTGGGAGAGTATGTAAGAAGCGGAATCTACAGGTGAATGTAAGAAAGAGTAAAGTTGTGGTCTTCGAGAGAAATGAAGTCGCTGAATGCACAGTGAGACTGAATGGAAAGGAAATGTAAAATGTGATTTTATTTAAGTACTTGGGTAATATGATGAGTAAGGATGGAAGAAGTGCCTGAAAGGGTACACTAGGGAAGAAAGCTTGCTGGTTCATTGAACGCAGTGATAAGAAATAGGGAAGGATGCATGGAAGTATAGAAGTCGCTGCATTACAGTACTGTAATCCTCACACTAACATATGAAAGCGAGGTTTGGACCTTGTTGGAAGAACACAAATCAAGAGTAAGAGAGGTGGAAGTGAGTTATTTAAAAGAGAAAGAGTTGCATGGAAAAACAGACTGATAAATGAGGAAGTAAAGGAGAGTTGTGATGTGAACTGGGATGTGATAGAAAGCATAAGGAGAAAAAAAAATAAGTGGCTTGACCATGAGGAGAGAATGCAGAGTGAGAACGTAGCTAGGAGGGTGTGAGTGAATGAGGTGGAGGGGGGAAGAGGGAGGGGGAGACCGAGGATGAGATAGAGGAATGGAGTAGAGAGGTATCTGAGAGAGGTATGTGTTTGGGGGTAGGTGCTGAGAAATGACAGGAGACGGGGTAACATGAAGGAGTTTCGTTTGTGATCACCCGTTACAGGACTGAGACGTCTGGTTATAGATATACAAACAGACATATTACCTAATACTTTTTACATACATATATATTTTTCATAATAGGTCACTCTTGTTATTCGTTTTTGTTTATCTGTCGTAATATTAATATTGTAGGCTACAACATAATTCATCCTTCTCATTTCCCCTTTTTTCGAGCAACATCTTTCATCTTGCCCCACTTTTCTGCTCTCATCCCGTGTTTTTGTCACAGTTCTTCTCCATTATATCACTTGACCTCCCGTCTTGTTTTGTCCTGATGCTTTTTTTTTTCTTACGTCTATTTAATCTTTCCGACTTTTTTATTGTTACCTGTTAATTAGCATTTACTTTTAAAAAAATATTTGTTGGTCTTTTAATTCAGATACTTCTCTTCTCTCATTAGAAATTATGTTTCTTTTCTTGCAGTTTCCATCTGCTTCTTTCCCCCCGCCCCCCATTTTTTTCTTTTTGAGTAACTTTCTTCAAATTTCCTCATTCTTCTTCCCTCATCTCACGTTTACGCCAAAGTTCCTCTCCCCAACAATACCTGACCTTCCAGAGGAGCTTCATTTCCAAAGTCCTCTTAATGAAGTAAAGTTTTTATTGGGGAAACATTTGCCCAGTTACCGGGGATCTTAACTCTGTCAGGTACTTAGCTTTCTTAAAACTTTGGTGAGACTCCAATTTACACGCTGTGAGAATCGGAGTTTGAAGGGACCAGCTCTTGTTAGATTATTTTTAACAGCTGAATGCCAAGGGAATTCGAGATTTTGTCGTCCTGCCTACATCTGGGAATGTAAACCCTGTCTCTCTCCATGTTGAATACAGATGATGAGATGGAATTGGGCATATTCTGACATAATTTTCCCTGTCAAGTACATCAGGATAAAAGTTATAGCATCCCGTTTCACTGAGCCATCACTTCCTCAGCAGAGCGTTTCCCACTTCCGCCTACATCATGTCTGACAATGGTAAATGGAACGTTCGAAACATGGTAAATGAAGTGGGTGCCCCAATTTCAGCCTTTGCCCAGACTTACAAGTACATAAGTGGAAAATTATTTTCTTTAGAGTAGCCTATGTGGAATATTGACCTAAGTTTTGACGAGGTCTTAAGTCAATTATTTTTACACACAGTCATCATAAGAGTTGAAAGGGGTCCAAGTTCAAGATTTTTCTCTCAATATGCCCACCAATTAATAATGTTGGTGGAAATCCCAACAACTTTTAAATCCACGGCTTATGGCACCAAGGTTGACTCCCTGTATATTCTCGCCATAGGGTAGGCACATATCTAGATCTTTAATTCCTTTTTTTTTCAGTATATTCCAACATTTATAGTCACTTCCGTTACTGGGAATGACTATATGACTATACTTAAAGCAAACATTGCCTTCATGTGGATCTGTCGTGAGATTCAGAAATTCATGTGGTTGTAGCAAATAATTAAAAAAAAAAAAAGAGAGAAAAGAAAAAATGAGCCAATTAAAGAAGATAATAGATTTTTTTTTAAATAATTATCCATGGGTATTGAGAATCACTAGCCCGTTTCTAACTACACAGCCCAGGAGTCAGCCAATCACATCTTTTCTCCCAGGGACCTGTTCGCACTTTCACCAATTTTCCCACATACAATAATTTTTTCCAGTGGGTGTGTTTCCTTTTCGGATCCACTTTCTTTCATGAACCTTTTTTTCTTCGTTAACAATCTCGCTATGAACTTATTTTTTCACCATAGGCCTATTTTCACCATGGATGCATTTTCTTGCAAGGCATCACCTAATCTTCACGTGGGCCTATTTTTTTTTCCTATGAACCTATTTCCCATTGACCTATGTTTTGTTTTATCCCTTGGATCTAAATCTACACGGGCCCATTTCCCCCCTAGATTTTTATTTCCCTCGTGAGCAAATTTTCCACAGGCACCTATTCCACCCATGGACCGGTATATCTGATGTACCTGTTTGCCAATGTACCTATTTCCCCTTGATGCACCCACCCACCCACCAGCAAACCCATATACCTACCCACACACTAAGTATACGCTCATAGTAGTGGTGGTAGGTGGGGGCA
>JAGKTI010035156.1:1022-11315 GCA_018397915.1 Birgus latro | reverse complement strand
TAAAACATCCGATATGTGCCATCTATCATCGCCACAGGCTCTTCCTCTCCTGTCTTGTTGCCTCCCTCTCCCCCCCATCCTGCTGCCTCCCTCTCCCGCCCCTCCCCGTCACCTCCCTTCTCCCTCACCCTGGTGGACGAGCGCTGCGCCCTCTATGGGCTATGTTTGGAAACGTATGTCTGGCTGGGACTGTCGGCGAACTTTTGCTCGTGGGTGTACACACATAGATACATAAACATACATACAAGCACACATATATACACATACACACACTCATATACACACTCATACATGTGTTTGTATGTGTATGTTTGTAGGTGTAGGTGTGTGTGTGTGTGTGTGTATTAGTTCGTATCTCTTACCTTCCCACTCACAAGCAATCCTCGTTAGGTCACACAGTGATTACCTTTTCTCTCACTTCTCTGTGGTACATAACGCTTGTTCATGTCAGCATACACGTCATGAGTAACGATAATATTACGCCTGAAAATAATTGCAAATAATGTTGAAGACCAAAAGGCGCCAATGACTAGCAAGGCAATGACAAGCTAGGGCAAAAAAACACAGAGTAAGATATTGCGGCAATTACAACCCGTCCCTCAGTAGACACCTGCAATGACTTACAAACTTAATGGTCACCCTGAGCGCAGCGGTTGTCATTAACACATTTGTATTTATTATATTGCCAAGCATCTATAGTCCTTTCACCTTAACTTGACCATGATTTTCGTCATTTTGCACATCATTTCATGAAGTTCAGTTACAGGGAAAGATTATACTGTTGCTGTACATCCTGTCCTTAGCACTTCTTTGTGACTAGCATCATATTCTAGTGAATATCTATTGCCCCAGCTCAGCATTCAAGATTGAAAGATGGCAATTTTAGGTCAAGTTCCGAATTTGAATTTCGGAATGTTTACAGAAAGGTATACGGCATATGAGAAGGAAAAAACTACAGTAATTACAAATGGAACAATAGAATCAACGTAACAGCTTTGTGTGAGTTCTCTCCCGCAAGCGACGGTGCACCTATAGTAACGCGTCAGCTCAACAGATGGCGTTAGGGTCGACATCAAGCGTGCATTTCTAGCTTAAAGTAAAATAGATTCATCCATCTCTAAATCACATGTTATTAAGGCTGATCAAAAGTATAGGTCTTTATATTTTCAGGAGGGGGATTTGGTGACCTTCATCTGCCATCGCTCTGATATGAATTTTTAACACTAAATTTTTGATGCGTCGAGAGAAAGGGTCCGTGAGTGGTGTTTCGGATCTGTATTCAAAGATGGCTGTTCAGAGCCAGGCACATTACTATCTGGTTACATCTATTTTGTTTATTCAGTGCCGTGAGCGTTACCCAACTGGAACAATATAATGGAAAACTCAGGGTAATTAGTACTGACTCTAATACGGACCCTTGCCCCATGAACTCGCGAAACTGTTGCTCAAGATAGCTAAAGCTCACTGTTTTGTGATTCAGTAGGCTGGTTTGGGGAGCCTACAAGGCAGGTCCACGCAAGCCAATCGCCAGAAAAACGCTGTCCGTTGCAGGGAGAGTACCTTCACCTTATGGTAAGTCGATTTATTTATTTATTTATTTTTTTTTAAGTGTTAAGGTTTTACGGTGCGGTATATTTCTTATTGCTAGTTTGTTGGGAATTTTTCCCCTTTCTACATAAGTTAAATGGCAAGCGAGGTTGGAGAAGGGCAACCTGTTTAGCTCTGAAACACTGTAGTAGTTAGTTCGGTATTTTAGATTTGGATTTTAAGCACTGAAAGTGAGGAGGGTTTTGATAACGAATTAAGTTTAAGGTGGAGATGATTGAGTTAATGCGGCTGCAGTACTTTAACTATTTCCATTATGCTGGTACTGTACTTCAAGAGAATACAAAGATGTACAAGTGAGCCTGACAGACTCTACTGCTCTGTCTAAACTGGGCAGTGGACATATGGAGAAAAGAGCGTTAGTCGTATGAAGAATGTTGCCCTCTACAGTCCACGGGTTAGCTAATTACAAACTGCCGAGTGGTAGTTGTTCATTGACTTACTGGGAACACTGGCAAAGGAAAACTTGTATGCAGAAATAATGCCACCTTACAACTGCAAGGATACTAGATACAGGGAAGGACAGACTGCACTGCTGTCACAAGATATAGCAGAAGCTACGGATTAATATTTAAAATGAAGCAATTACAACCTTTATAGCAAGTGATTCTTTACTTGGTGGAACACAGCCACTCCCTCATGCACTAAATGGTGTTTGAAAACTGAAAAAAATTTTCTGGGCTTCATCATTGCTAGTAAGTCCCTCGGTCTACCTTTCACTATGAAATGAGGTTGTGATTGTGATTGATTTTTGCTTTGTTAGAACAAGGTGTGCTAATTTTGATTTCATACACTTAAACATTACCTACTGGATTTGACAAATGAAAGAATCTCTGGGCATGACTGTCTTTGCAGTATTTGATGTTTAAGTACTCTCCTTTTTGTCTAATGAACCACGTACATCAGAATAAGTGTTTCTTGCTTGCAATAGCTTACTTTTTTTTTAAAGGAGGAGGAGGAGGAGAGGGAGGAAGGAGGACTGGCAGAATTCTAAGATAAGCTAGAATCTGTCTGGTCATGCATGTGTAGTGATGTTAATCTTGCTTCCCACTGTGTGCGCTACTTGTCAATGCGTAGCTTGTATTTTTTTGACAGGAATGTAGAGTAGAAAGGTACGACTAAATTGTCAATTAACAATTTGTATTTCGCAGGTGAGGCGACGGACACTGCTGTCTACACACTGCGCCCACACCAGCCGATAAGTATACTCCAACTTTTGGTGTCCATTTTCATTTTCAATTTTGTTTAACTTTCAATGCTTAGGCCACTGTCTGCTTTAAGGGTTTGCTGGTTGTTTTGCAGTATTGGTCAGGGTGAGGGAGTAGGCTAGGGTTTTATTAGAGGTTAAATACTAGGAAATAATTTGAGGAGAAGGAATAAGGAACGAGAAGCTTAGAAATTAGGGTGTAAGATTTTGTGATGAGATAGTTACTTAGGCTCTGCTAGGAAATATACTTCCTTAGTCTGTAGAAATGTTTGGTGGGAGACACTGTTAGAGCTTGAATTATTTTTCCCAAGTTTCAGGCTACACAAAATACATCTTGAGTGTATGTGATACAACAGATATTATGCCCATGGAAATTCCATTTCTCGTGTTGCACCGTGATTGGCTAGTGCTAGGAAAATTACGTAGTCCTGCTCCACCCCTAATTGCGCCACGTGCTGTATACCTACAGAGGCTGGAAAAACCCTCAGTGTTTACATTTTGTGCACAAACTTGAGCTGCTTCCAACATGTTTATTTAGACTTCTCAATGACTAGCTTCTTCCTGGACAAATGATTGTGCTGATCTCTTGCAACATAGGGAATTCGATACTGTTACGTCCTACATCTGCTTTGTTCTAGCTGTGCATCCATTCCTCGTAGTTTCCCCTGTGTACATTTTCGGGCATCCACTGTACGGTATGCTGTTTTTTTACTAATTTTCACTTCCTTTCACTTGACTATTTAACATTCTAAGGATGCTGCCATCCAAAGGCCTGCTTTCATTAAGCAGATAACCTAAGCTTTAAACAGGGGACACACTTACCTTGTACTGTTGTAGCTTGACTGAACAGACATTTTTTTTTATATACCAACAGCCTTCCGTTTAACATGCTTACCGGATACCAAAGTCTCGTAAAGGCTTCTTTTATGTATTTAATCTCTTCCTCTATGAACTCGTTACCGCAGATTCTATACGTCCTTAGAAAAAATTGTGTAGCAACTCCAGACTTGGTCCTTTCGGTGTGCCGAGACAGCTCATAGTAATCTTTAATTGGATTTGCAATAGACAGTATTTAGCTCCGTCGTCTTTTCGCCATATATTACATTTGTTTATTTCTCTCCTATGCAGAAGGCAAAATATTGGTGTCCTAAGGCACTGTTACTGACAGTATCCATATCTGTACAAAGTTACACCCTTGCCTATGTTTCTTCTGCAGTAATCAGTCTGCCATGTATTGACAAACCATCACTGGCATAAAGTACAGCTCATGGCTAGACTATTGTTGCTTGTATTACACTAAAAGTAAATGTTCAGACTTTGGTAATAGTTCGTTGTAGTCAGACCATCGTATTGGCAGCTACTCATCTTCGACGACCTCCACTGTTGGTCCTACTGCCGGCAAGGAAGAACAGTGGGCGCCAAAGATGAAGAGCTGCCATTACGTAGATCGGACTACATCGACGTAATCACTTTATTTCGGAATATTTAATTTCAGTGGATAGCAACGTAGCAAACACTACGGTCTAGCCATGGGCTCGCCTCATTCTGTTGTCATGGCTTCACTATACATGGAAACATTTCGGGCTGACTACTGCAGGAGAATCCAAGGCAGGGGTACAATTTGGTACAGACATGTGGACGATGTGTTAGTGCCCAAGGACACCATTACTATAAATAACACGGATATTAGCGCGAATGATGACTTCCAGTAGAAGTGAAAGAAAAAAACTCCGATTCTTAGATCCTGTAACCCTGAGAACAGACGAGGGAGCTATACTGCGTAACATACACCATCCAGGATTACTATCCACTATATCCAGCACACAACAAAAGGTAAAAGTTTGGAGTTAGATTTTTGCGAGGGGCGTATATTATTAGCAGTAATGAGTGCAAGAAGGATGAAATTAAATACATAATAGCTATTATGGTATGCTATCCGGTAGTCTTGTTAAAACCTAATAAAATAAAAAATATTGCAATGATCAAACTGTCAATTCTAGGTATATATGACCCAATCTCAAAGCTTCGGTTACCAATAAGATCTTAGAGAAAGCAGGACTTTGGATCGTACCATACTCGGGACGTAAAACAAGTCAAAACAAAAGTAAAGAAGTAAAAAGTGGGTGTAATATACAGAATATCGTGAGTGGATGGTCTAGAACGTACAAGAGGATAGTTCCACTTTATACACATCCCTGTCACTTCGAATTTTTAAGCGAAGCAGCAGCCAGACACTCTGAACTGGCAGGTAACACTGAGAGAAGGAAGGGTGGGGGATAAGGGTGGTTGGAGGAGCTGAATAAACAAATGAGATAATGGAAGCAACTCAGGCTGAAAAATCCCTCCCTATGGGTATTTACATCTTCTACACTGTAGGAGAGCATTAATGGCGCAAATCAGAGGTGGGGTAGGACGACAGAATTTTCCTAAAGGTAACCAACCGGACTGCTGCCCGAGGAAGGGTGGGGAGGAGGGAGGTAATTTCTGGAGGTATAAGGGTCTCTGAAGCATCACTCAAGACTCGGAAGATGGATTCTGTGTAGCCTGAAACGTTATAGAAAACAAGGAATTAGATCTAAGTTGTATTTCTCCTCCCACCCAACATGCGGTAGGATGGATACTTAGGCTGCGATAGGGAACAAAGCAATCAATAGAAAATTCAGCAAGGGGACTGGATAGGTAAAATAGGGTTGAAACTTGATAAGGAGCTAAAGTTAAAACTAAGCTAAAGCTAGGAGGCAACTGTAGGTATTAGTAAGGATGGTGTAGGGAGAAAACCATAGGTAGGAAACAATTTAGCTATAGGTAGGCAACTAGGGAGAGTAGATGGTAGAAAAATGGAGGGTACACTTAGAAGCACTAGATGGTAGAAAAGTATATTCTAGTATACTTTGATACAAGGTTCGAAAATTATCCCTGACTGTAAGTATACAGGTAAGATACAGGTGAACTTAATCAGGTCCTAAGCAGTCAGGGTGTTAGAGCTCAAGTAAAATTATAAGATTAAATAAGGGAGTCAGCCAATATCGTGACTGCAGGAAATTCGGTGCTATGTTGTTGGTAAGTTAAGGAGAAACTTGAATTCTAAGTTAGGAATGCAAAGGTTTGGGAAATATATGTGAAGGGAAATGCAGTACATGCAGTATAGTCAAGTACTGAAATACCAGTTGTGTGCGATAATAGTCAGCAGTGGTTAACAGATACCTGGTTATTCATCCGTAGGTAACTAGCAATACTTCGGTGAACAAATCTAGCAATATTTCTAACATTATCTGTAATGTTCATGGCAAGACTGAATGGAAAATACAAAGACTGGGCGGGTGAATCTGGCCAATTTAACTGCCCTGAAATCTTTGTATAGATATTAAGTCTGGTCAGTGGACTTCTGGAGACAAACAGGTGAAGATTTTTGCCTACTAGCGAGGTATTAATATTTGACTAGGTGTATTAAGTCTGGCGTTGATGTATTAAGATTATTCCCTTATCAGTGAGGTATGATATTGCCACCTAGAATAAAAGACCTGTTTCCTTATTTTGCCAGTGCTGCCGTTCACGTACACATACTTCCTTAATGATTTTTTCTCGGGTAAGAAAACTGAGGTGGAGACAGGATGTGGAGCGGTATATGAATGTGGGTGTTGGGAGGAGAGCCTGCTGCTTCTGGAGAAGGCGAATTTTGTTCGTGGCGACTCTCTCGGGATGAAGTCTGGCTACAAGGAAACTATGCTGTGACAGGAGTACAAGCAGCTCAATTTACTGCTGCAATAACACTGCTGACCCAGACAAGGTAATCCTTAAGAAATCATAAATCAACCTTTACAATTTTAACCAGACACTGAATGGTTTAGCCTTTTTATCCTCGGCAAACCTAAGCTGCTAAATACATACTTTGCATTTCCGTTAGGCTAAGATTGATATTTGATGCAAATCGGGTCTACATCTTGACTTATTCACCTCATAACTTCCACTGTCCTTGGCGAGACATGGTCAGCATGTTTAAAGTATATGTATATTAAGGTTTATTCTTGCTACATAAAGACTTGTCAGCTTGGAGGGACGTTGGGTTATGTGGTTCATGGATTTTTTTTAACTAGGTTATTTAATTTTTCTAAGCACTTAAAAATTCTCTAGTTGAGAAAATGTAGAATAGAACAGAACTGGCGATTAGTGGTAGGGTTAGCTAAGTTTAGCCTTAGCCCTTTATCGTGATTTAATTTCATTCTCACTATTTAGTCATTACTTAAGCGAGGAAAAATCATTGCAAGATTGCCTACAATTTTATATATTACAGAATGACACTGCTGGAAGATCGATAACGGAGGATGGGCTGTTGGCTGACTGAAGATTTGGCTACCTATCTACCTTCTTCCCACCTGTTGGCGGAGAAGTTCAGCATGATTGCCTTCTACTCGACGGTTTCTGATGCACATCTGCATGTTTATGCCTTCTACTCGACTGCTTCCTGTGTACAAGACCCCAGCTGCCCGTATATAGTCTGCTCGACTGTTTCTTGTCCATCAGGAGCTCCAGCTGCTTGTATATGCCTTCTACTGGACTGTTCCTTGTGCTCCATAGGGCCCAGGTACCTGTGCTGTGCGTAGAAGACCCTCCTGTACTGCATGCGAATCCACTACGACAAATGCTGTATGTAAAGATAGTCTAAAATCTCTACAGTATTGTTAGTTTTCGATTTACTGTGAAAACTAGAAACTCTGAACTCTAATAAGGTCCAGTGAAAAAAAAATTTAATGACTAGACAAAATCTTGCCATTTACCTCTACTCGACGTCCCTCTCGAAGAACAGTTTGGTTTGTGGTGACATTGGTTTAAGTTTATTTCATTGAGTTTTTCTGTAATAATTTAACTGTCTTGTCCTGTAATTTTAATATCGATAGGTTTTGCATCAGCATATTAGAAAATTCGTCATGGAGTTTTTGGTGTTAAGACTGCTAAATCTCAAATCGGCTAAATATCCATCACTTTCAATCCGGAATCTTAAAATTTGTTCTTGTTGCCACCAGGCGAACTTTATCAGATCTGATTTCACTACAGGAGTTAAATATACTGTAACACTCGGTAAATAGTTGCCCATTGTTAACATGCGATCTAGGTTAATAAATTAGGTTTTATCTTTGTCAGTAATTACGGTAAGAAAATAATTGCTTTGACATGGCACTGTCTTGCTTGATCTTGATAGCCCGGTAAAATGACAAGAAAATCTACCCTTAAACGAAGAACTAATAACTAACCTGTTTAACCTAACTTTTCTACTTAATCTATTTAACCGAACACAAACTAACCTATTACTAAGCGTGGAGACACTGGGCTGTCACGTCCCAACTCAAGACAGTGCACAGTACATTTCGCTGCTTTCCATCTATTCTGGTTTACCGAAAGTTGATTGGAGGGGTGGATAATATTGCGCAATACTACGGGCAACTTCTAGAACATCCAGCTTTCATTTACTCTTAACTAATCGTCTGGCAACAGCAAGGATTAAATGTAACTTGTGCTGAAAGGATTCTCTGAACAACTTAGACTAAAATTGTCATCTCACTCTTGAATGAGATCTTCAGCAATAGATCAACATGAATAGGATTATAGTGTGTGATTGCAGAGCCGTAGTGTTAAATTTTACTAACGCCGAGCTACGTGAAATAAGTGAAAAGGATGAAAATCTGGACAAAGTTGGAAAAATATAAATCGGCCCGTCACCCACCCATATAGTCTTTATACATTTTAACCATCACTTGAATATCCTGTGTGAAAAATTAAATTTGTTTTATAAAATGTTGGATTTAATATGGAAATATAGATACAACTATGACATGTATTGTTAATAAATACCCGAATTCTTTGCCTATTTATGTACATGATTAACCTTGGTCCTACCCTATAAACTGGGAATTTATGCTGAAATCACGGATATTGTCACAAGGTCTCTGGCAACCAATCTCCAAAGTTTGGTTAAAATGGATGAAATTCTTTTAGGTACCGAAAGGACTATTGTCACTGCCGAAACATTTTCACGGGGGCCGTAGAATAGTCAGATATTAACCAAATATGGTGATGAAGACTTGCCCCATGACAAAACCTAGTCATTGACAACAATATCTTGATCAACTTCACATGAAGTGGCCTTAGAAGGCTGTCTTTAAACAGACTATACTGTACCTGGGCCCATTGGAAATTCTACTGATCTACCGAGCCACGTTTCACTTACTCTTTCTGTCTGTGAATATTGTCTCTTTCTCCGGGTGTTCTGGAGCCCTTCACTACTACAGGATTCTATACCCTCACTACTGTCCCATGGAAAACCCTGCGGACTTTGGTTTCAGTTACTCGCTACCGCCAATGACTGACATGGCTGAGCACATCTTTTAATCTTCCCTGATGTTCACTAGGGGGGGATTCTACGGACATCGCAACCCACGTTTCACTTTGGCCCCCATCCACACGAGCGGACAGTGGCCAATGGGCGAACATTATCAAATCGTTCCAATTCACATGTTTAGAGGGTGAGTGGCGGGCACGAGTATAGAGGATGTCACAAGCAGGGGAACCACGGGCAAACTAGCGAAATGCCCCTGCCCTTTGTTGAGGCACTGCCTGCTGGGCTGATAATGGTACACAAAGTTACACTTTTAGCTTTAACTGTCCTGCGACAATTCTTACTTCCCATCTTGTATTACACTCAGTTCTGGCGAGCACCAAGACAGTAGGCCACTGCCCGATGAGTGGACAACCACTACCTCACCACAGCTCGGTCTGCCGTGTGAGCAACACAGGTGCGCCTGGTTGTAGCCAATGGCCGCCGGGGACTGCTGCGATGGATAGCCGCTCGGCGGGCTGTGCCCGTCGGACACTGCCCGCTCGTGTGGAAGGGGCCCTGCTCTGGCCGCCCGATATTATAATAGTTAACCCGTCACTTCGATGAGGTCTTTTAACCTTGATGCCTTTAAATGATTTAACACTCTTCTTCTTCGTTTCTAGCATTATTATTATTATTATTTAGTGTCTTGTTACAGATCAGCATTCAAGATAGAGGGATGGTATTTTTAGAAGTTAAAGTGGACAGTCTCAAAATGGTTCAGCTGGAGTGAGAGGAAATTGAATACTTAAGTGTAATTTATTTGGAAATGACTAAACTATTTCGAGAAAAGTTGAGTAAATCGGACAGCAGAGTTATTGAAAAGTAATTTTAAAAAAATATGAGAAATAAAAATACCGAGAAGGACGATTTATAATACATTAAAGTAGGATTAGATAGTTCATTGGAGTGGGGAGTAATCAGGAGGCGCGTGAGGGTGAAGAGTGGGGGATGGGATGAGAGGGGAGGGAGAGGGGGTGATTGGGGAATTCAGAGAGGAGGAGAGGGAAGGGTAGTGTAGGGGACATGGAAGGGGATGAAGGTGGGGAGGGAAAGGAAAGGGATTGAGGGATATACAGGGGGAAAGGAGGGGAAGGGAGGGGAGGTGGGG
>JAGKTI010035155.1:0-11315 GCA_018397915.1 Birgus latro | reverse complement strand
CCCCTCTCTCATATACCTCTCCACTCCATCCCTCCATCTCATCCTTGGCCTCCCCCTCCCTCTCGTCCCCTCCACCTCACTCACATACACTCTCCTCGTCAGTCTTTCACTCTCCATCCTCTCCACATGCCCAAACCACCTTAACGTGTTTCTCCTAACGCTTCCCATCACATCCACAACCACACCACAACACCACAACGCTCCTTCACTTCCTCGTTTGTTAGGCTGTCTCTCCATGTGACTCCACGTGCTCCTCTCAAATAACTCATTTCCACTGCTCTCACTCCTGACTTCTGTCCTTCCAACAGGGTCCAAGCTGCTCACTCTTTTTCTAAAATGTGTGTTGCACACAATCATGTCCAATGCCTCCCCAAACTCGAGTATTCTTTTCCCTTCCACACTTCTCATACCATATGCACATCCCCCATGGACTCCTTCATAACCTTGAGCTGTGTCACCTTCATGATCATTTAAGTCCCCTTCCAAAACCACTGTCTCATCATCCCCCATACCACCTACCACACGTATTAAATATCCCAAAATCTATCCTTCTCTACCTCATCCAACCCTGCCTGTGGAGCATATGCCGATACAATTGCAAAGATTTTCTACCAATATCCTATCACTTACTCTCATAATATCCATAACATATTCCACCCATTTCTCTGCAATCAACACATCCACACCCCCATATCCGTCAGTCCCCTCCTGCCAAAACAACTTATAGTAGCAATCCTTCCCAACAGTCTTTCTGGCTGATCCACCCCAGTACTGGACTTCCTGCAAACATGCCACATCCACCCACCTCCTACTGAATGCCTCAACGACTTCCCCTCTAACTTCCCACATTCCATGAACCCACTCTAATCCCTCTGGGTGATTTACTGTCCTCAGGCTTGCTTTGATGCTTATACTTGTATTTAGTCACAGTCGGAGGAGATAAAGGGGGGGTAAACATTCCACAGGCCCCACACACTGCACAGTCCCAGGTCCAGGCAATGGATCTGGGACCCCTAGCCCACCAGCTTACCAGTGGCTGTGGTAGTGGCCTCGGGGAACCCTGCCAGGACAGATGCAGGGACACCTTCCAAGCGTGCCCTGGCACTGCAACTGTCCCGCCATTATACACCTGCTAATGAGGCAGCCGCCTGGGACGCTACTCCCAGGTTCGGGCCCCTCTCTACTGGGCAGAAGTGGCAGCTTGGGAACTGCAATGCCCTGCACCCTCTAACACAGTATCGCACCCCATCTCGCCTCAGACCCGTGATCTATGCCGGCGGAATCCCCGTCACTCCTCCACCCAAAAGTCACCCACTAGGTAGCGGCGGCAAAGTTTTCTGGCCGCATGCCCTTGCTGAGGACAACCTCTGTAACATAGTGGGATACGTTGTGTGATATGTGAAGCGCATGTGGTGTATCTTTGGGCTGTCCAATTTTGCTGGGTATTACAGCTAAGTTTGAGAATTTTAGAGCTCTGATGAGACCAGTCATCTTCCTCCTCACCACTACTGACCAACAGGTTCTTTAGCTCCCGCTTATTATGGCTTAGTTTGGGAATTATATTTCTCTGATGAGACCAGTCATCTCTCTATTCACCACTACTGACCAACAGTTGCTTGAGCTCATGCTGTATCTGCCTATATCTTTTGTAATAAGCCGTACTGTAATTTCAAGTTATATTGGAAAAGGGCCTTTGTCATCAGAAGACAGGGCTTCCTATGAGGAATATGAAAATACAGTAAGAGTTAGAGAATAAGAAATTCTTAGGTCATCTGAAAGGTAACAAAAGAAAAATACATTAGTTTAAATAACACATAGGTTAAATGAAATAACAAAATGTTGTTTAGACAACACAAAGTTAATTTTTCTACACAATACAAATTTAATTTGCCACACAACACAAAGTTAATTTTCTCTACATACAAATTAGCTAAAAGACAGCTTATGGAACAGCTTCAGTATGATTTGCTGGTACATACAGTATAGTCACTAATCGTTTTACGTTGATTCGGTATACAATAATTCACTAAAACTGTAATGGAAAAGTTCCACCCCCAAATCCGATTTATAATAAACTTCCCGCTACAATGATATTGCCATCGGAAAATTTTGTACAAAGCGCCAGGCACATGCAAGGTGACCGTCGCTTGTCTCAGGCAAGATGGCGGCCACAGCATGCAGAGCATTGTTTTGATTCAGTTGCAGTCCTGCCACCACCTCAAAGCCATGTTTTTTCCACCCACTTATGTGTGCCCCCCAGATATCGTCACCTCTCAGCCAAGCCACGTGCTACTGTAGGCCTATACATCGTGTAGCACCAGGCCAACTTTGCGCAAGTGTGTTTGTTGTGTTGTTGCAATGATTTACTGTACGTGAGTAATGCTGCCTGTCTTGGTGTGATAGTGTTTGTTTTGGTCTTGGAGACAACTTGGACCAACACAGGAATTATGGTGGGTTGTCATTTTTGTTTCAGTCTTGGATAGGTGACTTTGGGAAGTTGAACTGATGTAACCCCCCTTTTATAATATGCTTCAATCTCCCAATTTACGATAAAATTGTCATTCGTTAAGGTATGACCTGACGTAACTCCATCATAAAACAAGTAGTGACTGTATTGACGTCGTACTGAATGAATCAACTGGGGTTCCGACAAGGCCATAAAAATTAACTACCCGGTAGTTATTAGCCAGATTGAAAGCTCTGTAGGGTAAATTTTCAGCAAATTATCTGTAAGGTATACAGTAATACCTCAATATACAATACCCCTAGATGCGATACCCTGGCTTAACGATGGGGGTAGGAATTGCACCATACCCCTCCTAACAATGGCCAAATCCCGGTTCAACAATGGGTTTTGATTTTTCTTACCAATTTTGAGGATATTTTAGACTAAAACTGTATGTTTAGGTTGATTTATAAAGTGCTTTTAGACCTTAATTAATTTAATTAATGTGTTTTAGCCACAGGTGGGGTAAATGTAATGCCATTTTTTTTACATATAAGATAAGTAGTATAAGAGTAATTTAAGTTAGTATAAGTATAGGTTAAGTATATAATATGTGTGATTTACATTAGGTTATGTAAGTGATAAGTGTATATTCTGGACCGTGTTGAAAAGTAAAGTGTGAAGTGGACTTTGTAAATCGTATTTTGGGCTTGATTTTACTAGTAGAAGCAACTGGAAGGGACAGGCAGGCATCTGGCCTCAGTTGAACCGCATAGAGAGTTAATTTGGTGCTTATATTGGCGAGTAGTCATATTTATGCCTAGAATTCAGAATTTTTGTACTTAGGCTAGTGTAGCCGTATTGTTCTACTGAATAACGTTGTTTAAGAACTTAAGTAAAGTCTGACTATTGATGAATGTCATAGATGACCGCGAAAATTAATTCATTTAGTATAGATATCAGTGATTGCATCATGTGTTGGCGCGGCGAACTAAACAGAGAGGAAAATTGTATCAAACCGTGATTTCAGGCATCGTATGTTCAATTGTTAAACCTATTCTATTGCCACAAAATTTAACTCATCATAAGTCATATTTTTATAAGTAGAGTAATGCGTACGTGTTTATTGCAAATTCTGGTGCGATGTTATAACCTGGTGACAGTAACGTAACTGTTTGTAGTTAGAGCCAGACAGTGCGATCGGAGCGGATGTTCGCGGGCATGAGCTCTCGCGTGCCCAGGGAGCGACACTCTCGAGGAAGACTTCATTGGGTGTGGACGCTCGTGTTTCAGGTAAAGCTCCGTATTTACAGTATTTTTCTCTTATACGTCATCATAATCAGTTGTTGATATAACCATAATTAAAGTAAGATATCTGAGCATATTATCAAACCCCTGACTCTCGAGAAAGACTTCATTGGGTGTGGACGCTCGTGTTTCAGGGCCGGCAAATGGCGTCGGGTCATGGAATCTGCGCAGGCCATTGTTTGAGAGTCACAAGTCCAGTGCCCGAAAGCCCTATACACTAATTTACCCATAGTCTATTTCCATTGCACAGTATAGTCAGAGTCGGTTGGTCCACTTAGTAAGCTAATTTCTTATAAAACAAATGTAATATGTTGGTTAAAGGTGTGTGAGAAGGCGGAAAAGTGTATTGTCCCGCCGTGTGCAGTGCTGTGAGCACCGAGTTCAATAGTGTAATAATTTTGGTTAAGTATATTTTTACTAGATATGTCATGTGGTGTAACCCAGGTAAAATAAGGTTGTTTTCTTTAGAATTGAAGTAAACAGTGTAACCCGTTGTAACGGTCTCGCTACGAGTCCTGGTGCGACCGTGCGTGGAGTAGTTTATGAGAGTTACCCCTGTTGTAAAGATTTTCTATGGTGCAGTCGGGAGAAGCTTTTGAACTGTGTGGAATAGATCTTGCATTCTCTGTCAATTATTCTGTCGTAATGGAGACAAGTGATTAAGATCTAGTAATTAGATCGGGTTTGAAACTATATCATTGCTGTGTAATTAAGGACATTAATATAGATAAGTAGATAATAGACAAGTGTGTTTGGTTATAATCCTATGGGGTAGTACAAGTAAAAACGGGATGGCCCACAAAGCATGTTCATCTAAAGAACCACGCTCTCCTACAAAATGATCACGTTACCATGTTATTGACATAGGCCTTGTCCCTCTTCCATCGTATGGGACTAAACCATAAATAACATTAATTCTTTTTTTTTCCCGGCAACTGCTGGGTGGTGGCAGCGATACCAAATAATTTTGATTGTTAATGAGGCCTTATTCTTGATATCCTATGGGCAATGTAAATTTCTCGCCCCTACACTGGCGGCAAACGCAGTGTGATTAGGTAATTTAAATTTCCCTATAATGCCCGAAGTATCACGGCATTACACTGGTGACTACACCGGTGGGATAAAATTTGCGACATTACACTGGTGGCAGCGGTGGGATTTAGATGAATGTTGGTGGGATAACATGCTGGAGGCCCACTCTGTTTTATTTGGTACCCTGGTGTAACAAAATCTTCGAATCTCAGTTGGAATGGGGATTGGTAATTCCCACAGTTGAAGTTTAAGTATTCTTACAAAATGTTTAGAGTAGCCTTAGTAGGCCATAGCCAGATACCCCAGACACTGGATATTGATTCGGGCGTAGACTTGAGAGTGTATCGGGCCCCTGGAGCGAAGGCCAGCTCTTTCTTCTCTGACGAGCGAGTCAACAGAGTACTCGAGTGGCAACATGATTTATGTATTCTTTGGTTGGGTAGTAATGATATAAGCTGGCATACAACTCCTGGCCAAATAGCAAATGATATCTGTCAAATAGTGGAAGTCATAGAGAGTAATTGTGGAGCGGAGGTTCGTATGTGTTTGGTGGAACCCCGCATTTACCAGGGAGATACTCCAATCTCCACTGAGGGTTACCGAACCGTTCAGAATGCAGTCAATCAGAAATTGAAGCGGAAGGCAAAACAAAAGGTAATACAGTTTAACACAGCTTATTATGCAAATTCGCTATCGGATGGAGTACATTGGTCGGGAGAGGCCAAGAGCAAGGTGAAGGATAAGCTGGTGTCCGTGATTAGTGGATATTTGTCCTAATGAGTTAAGTAATTAATAATAGCATTCTTTCTGCTTCACAATGTCTTGGCAAGATGTGGAGATTAAGATGGAGGACGAGGAGTATGATCAGTCAGAGACGCAGCAGTCTTTCGTGAAATTAGCCTGTCCTCAGAATTCAGGTTGGACTCAAACAATGTTGTGTAACGTAAATCCTCTAAAGCCACGTGATGTTCCAGTATTAGAACTGAATCAATTGCAGAGTATTGATGCGGCAGCTCGCCTGGAAATGTTCTTTGAAGCGGTGGAGCAGTGTAGCCAAGATGATGCAAAGCGTTTACAAATTGCGAAGAGTCGAGTGAGCGCGGAGTTAGCAGTGTTCATACACAACGTTCAGATTAAGAGACGAGTAACTACATGGCTGACATTTAAGACGATCCTTAGGTCGGAATTTGCCATCGAAGTAACTATCGATCGGGCATGGCAGGAATTGGATTCTGCGTGCTACGATTGGGTAGAATCACCTCATTCTTTTACGCATCGCTATATATGTAAGCATGCGGCAGTTGAGCATAAATTACCTGGTGAAAGGTTCCCTAACCGAGACAAAACGATCAAGCGTAAGTTGTGGTATGGATTGCCTCTTCCATCAAGGAGTAAGTTAGAAGCGTTTCTGGAGGATGAATACCCATTAAAGAAGTTCATAGATAGAGTCGAGAATGAACGCCTACTGTTGGAAGCAAGCCAGGCCTCTCAAGTAAATATGTTACCTCCTGAAAGAACTGTGAAAGATAGGGTGTCAGATAATCAGCTATCATCGTCTACATCATTGAAACAGAGTAACTTTTAAGTACCAGATGGACCGGAAGAAGTAGTAAAAGATCTAAAGCGTCAGATCCGGGAACTTAAGTCAAGCCTGGCACAAGCAGTCAAGGGTCGGCCTAAAAACCCTAAAGTATACAGTGATAAATACTGTGCTCATTGTCGAGCTTTTTCTCACAATCTCAGAGATTGTTGGCGTAAACCCCCTCCTGGACACTGTTTTGATTGTCGCAGACCTGGATGTCGGCGAGGTGAGCGCGGGTGTCCTGGGCGCGGTCCCGACACCACGGCTCAAAGCGTCTCTCCGGTAGTAACTCGGGAACCGGCTCAGCAGATATGACTAACCGGCGGTCAGACCTCTCCCACTATCAGTGTCATAACAAATGGGAAGATGTTAGAAGCTGTCGTAGACACCGGCAGTAGTTATACTCTGATCAAGGAGTCTGCATTTAAGCGAATCGGAGGAGAACTGAACACGCGACGTAATCCGCCGCGTTTACAAGGTATCACAGGCGCACCCCTGAGAATTCTAGGGATGTTCCGAGCTGAAATAGCGGTTGGTGATGAGAAAGTGCACAAGCAATGGATCCCGGTAGTACCAGACTCTTATCTTAGTACAGATATTCTCCTGGGATGTGATGTGTTGAGTCAAGCTACACTCATGTGGGATGGAGTGAAGAGAGTTATGATGTGGAGTGGTGCACCTTATGTAGTAAATCATATTCGTCGACAGAAGAACAAGGTGAGGAGAGTCAAAGATGAGCCTGTTGTAATGTCTAAGCCGAAACAAACCTTCTCTCAGATTAATCTCCTTTCGTCTTTGCAGTTGGACCCTTACCAAACTAAATTCGTAGCTGTATCTGTGAAAGTGGAACCAGAAACCAATCTTATCGTCTATCCACAGTCTAGAATGAGTCATAATAGTCACCCATATTTGGTCCAAGTAAACGAGTCAAGCGAAATTTTTGTTCCACTGATTAACCCCACTAAAAAGGCGAAAGTGTTAAGAAAAGGAACTATCATTGGTTCGTATGAGAGAGTGACTAGCCAAATCCCTGATAAAATTAACCTCACTAAAATCCGTAATGACCTTCTACCTGAGAATGATCACGTTGAGCAGAACGGTACTCGTAGTCAGAAATTGAAAGCTTTGATTGATGTGCAGAACTGGCAACAACTTACTGAAGGCCAGCGTAAAGAACTTACTGAACTCATTTTGAAGTATGACCCTCTATTCATTCTAGATCAAGGAGAATTGGGTCTGATCAAGAGTCCTCCCGCTCATATTAAAGTTGAAAATCCTCAGCCCAGTCGAGGCCCAATGTATCGCTATCCTGTGCAGGCTAAGCAAATTATCACTGATATGTTGAGGGATATGGAAGATCGAGAAATCATTGAAAGATCCACAGCAGCCTGGTTATCACCTATTGTTTTAGTGAATAAACCCGACGGGAGTAAAAGAATGTGCCTCGATTACCGTCATGTTAACAGGCATCTTGCAGCCGATGTCTATCCACTTCCGCGACTAGAGGAATTAGTAGACCAAGCCGCTGGACATCAATATTATGTCACTTTGGATATGCGTGAGGCATATTTTCAGATTTTGTTAGATGAGGAGAGTCGAGATCTGACTACGTTTAGCGAGCGATGGAGTGGCTCTCTATCGTTTCCGTCGTCTCCCCTTTGGACTGAACTGTTCGCCAGCCATCTTCTCACGTCAAATGGTCAATTTGCTAACACCTCTTTTACAGAAAGGATGGGTGAAAAATTATCTAGATGACTTGATCTTATGGGCCCCAAATTTTCCTACTTTACTGGATCGGTTGAGTCAACTCTTTGAATTGCTTGCTAGTAATGGAGTAAAGCTAAATTTAAGCAAATGTGAATTTGGTTGTAAAGAAGTAACTTTCCTAGGTCATCGGATTTCGGCAGAAGGTAGTAAACCTGATCCCAAGAATATAGAGGCCATAGTTAAAATGAAGCCACCCACCACAGTGAAAGAAGTAAGACGATTTCTCGGTATGTGCGGTTTCTATAGGAAACATGTACCATCGCTCGCACGCGTAGCTACACCACTCACTAACTTGACAAAATCACGAACCACTTTTCTCTGGACGGGCGAATGTCAGAAAGCGTTCGAACATTTGAAATCTTGCCTTACTAATGCCCCTGTTCTAGTTGGAGCTAAAGTAGATCAACCCTTTATTCTTACTACAGATGCAAGTAACACCCATGTTGGGGGAGTTCTTAGTCAAGTACAAGCTGATGGTGCTAATAAGCCAATTGGATATTTCTCAAAAAAACTAACCCCTTGCGAGTCTCGCTATTCAACTACCGATAAAGAGGCTCTAGCAGTAGTTCTTGCATGTCGAAATTATCACCATTATCTATGGGGAACGCGGTTCACAGTGGTCACGGATCACCAACCACTGACCAGTATTTTCAAGCGCAGGACTAAATCTCCAAGAATGAACCGCTGGATTTTGGAAATGAGAGAGTACAATTATGAAATTCAGTATCTCAAAGGCAAAGATAATTTCGTTGCGGATCAGTTATCACGCCCAGTTCGTGTGGTGGTCCGATCGCCTGAAGCCACCTGGCTTGGGTTGAGTCAAGAACAGATGAGAGATCGCCAGAGAGTAGAACCAGTTTGGGCAGAACTTGCACAATATTTAGAAGGTGGTAAGCTCCCCACCAAAAGATTGCCAAAGAACACCCTAGATCAATTTGCCCTGGTCGAGGAAATATTGTATTATGTACTTGCAAAGGCAGATGGTAGTCTTCACTATAGTTTAATAGTTCCACGATCGTTAGTAGTTCAAGCATTGCAACATGCCCACGAGTTAACAGGACACCTAGGGCAGAAGAAAACTATTAAGAAAGCAGAAGAACTGTATTACTGGCAAAACTTGAAGGTTGAAGTAACTGAATATGTCAAAAAGTGTGTAACTTGTCAAAGGTTTAAGCAGAACACTGGGTTACAGCAACATTGGAAAGAATTGCTCCCAGTGAGTAAACCACTGGAGAGGATTGGTATAGATATCACAGACATGGCTGCTGGAACCCAGGGTTATCGATATGTACTTACTGTAGTGGACCATTATAGTCGTTTTGTCAGATTTTTCCCCCTTACAAGTAAACAGACTACACAAATCACAGACAAGCTAGGGCAGTATGTGGCAGATTATGGCACTCCCCGTGGAATTGTCCTGGATAACGGAGGAGAGTTCACCAGTCAAGAGTTCCAGCGATTTTGCCAGCGACACCAAATCACGTTATATCATACGACCCCTTATCATCCCCAAGGAAACGGAGTGACTGAGAGGATGCACAGGACCCTGAAATCCGTCCTCTCCGCTTTATGTCAGGGCCACCCTCTACGATGGCCCCAGTTGCTCCAAGCGTGTCAAATTGCAATGAACCAGGCGGTGCATACTTCAACGGGTCAGCAGCCGTACTTCGCCTTCTTTTCTCGACATCCTCCCAGACTAGTCAGTGCGTCATTACCTTCAGTCGATGGCGAGGAAGACGAGATCACCACAGCTCATGCCCTTATACGGGACACTCACAGGAAAATGTCGAGAAGATACAGGGATGTAGCCAACAGAAGGCGGAAAAATCAAGTAGTGGAAAATGGTTCTCTAGTGTGGGTGAAGAAAGAAACAGTGATTCCTGGCACGTGTCGCAAGCTTAACGTAAAGTGGGATGGTCCGTATCGAGTGGTGGAAGTGTTAAGAGAAGGTAGCGGGTATGTAGTGGAAAATGTATTCACAGGTAAAGTGTTGCAAAGAGCTGCCGGACAAGTAAAACCCTATTATGGAGGGGAAGAGTGGCTTTTAGAACCCCTGGATGAAGCATTCATACCTGATCCAGAGGGTGAGCAATTACCACCACGTGAAAGACGACCTTCACGTAGACTAATCGAGGAATGCTAAGTGCCGTGTAGTAATGAAGTGTTATTTTTTTTTTTGGGGAGGGGAATGTTGTAGGGTGATGAAAAGTTTTTTTTTGATGGTTATGGTAATATTTAGTCAAGTGATGGATAGGGAAGTGTGTGCGGGTCAGACCGTCTGACTATTGACTGTGTAGTTTGTGAGTTCAGGGAGAATTTAATCTCGTGTTTGTGGTGTAATCGGAGTATGTGTCATGGGCATAGCCCAGTTCGGTGGAAATAATATGTAGCTTTATTTCGAGGGGTAACCGGTATCCTCTCACTTTACAGTCAGCACGGCTTGTGGTGTAACAGTGACTTCAGGACCTGACAGGCGCTCGTCAGTTACTGGGTGGAGAGCTGGAAGCGCAAGGTAGTATGAATGGGGGGAGTGTAAATGGGGAAGTGGGTTGTATGTGTGTGAAGCACCCCTGGGACGATCCTAGCAGCGAGAGTACAGGTTTGTCCAGGTGAGACAACTATGTTAGCATCCAAGCAGGAGGCTGGCTGGGGCACAAATTCCACTGAATTTTCTGGAGTTCATTGGTGACAGAGAAGCGACCCCCTGGGGTACGCAATTTAATGCGTGGACCGACAGGTGCCACTTTTAGGGAGCATCAGATAGTGAGAGCACTGTCTTAATTTGGAGTTCATAGAGTAAATGCATAGTCAAGTTGGGTAAGTCTGTCCCGTCCGCACACAGGTCTCTAGGAAATGTAGTAGAATGTATTGTGTGAAGACTTATGATGTTTAAATTTTTTTCTGTAAAGGGTAGACCCGTGTAATGCCATTTTTTTTTACATATAAGATAAGTAGTATAAGAGTAATTTAAGTTAGTATAAGTATAAGTTAAGTATATATGTGATTTACATTAGGTTATGTAAGTGATAAGTGTATATTCTGGACCGTGTTGAAATGTAAAGTGTAAAGAGGACTTTGTAAATCGTATTTTGGGCTTGATTTTACTAGTGAAAGCAACTGGACAGGACGGGCAGGCATCTGGCCTCCGTTGAACCGCATAGAGAGTTAATTTGGTGCTTA
>JAGKTI010035154.1:0-11315 GCA_018397915.1 Birgus latro | reverse complement strand
TGGCTCATATTCCCACTGGTTAACAAAGCTCCCTAACACCTCTTCCTTAGCAATTTAAATTCGGATGTGGTTAGTTAATACTGTATCCTTTTGTATGTTACTTATGCAGAATATGGTGATAATAGAAGGATTTATGTAATACAGAAGAGGAGGCGAGGTGCAATAAACAAACTAAATCACGTACGAGAAGGTGGTACAAAGTGCCCTTAGTTGATGTGAAGATGGGCCTAACTCCTTAGCAATTTATTCTGGATATTAAACTTCAATCTTCTTTTGTAACTGATGTTCACTATGTTTACAAGAACACAACATAAATAACACAGAAGAAAATGTTATGGAGTAATATGCAAAACAAATAACTAAGATGAAACACTCTGAAGACTCCTATACCACCCAGAATACGACCCTGTGGGTTAGCAAGAACCCAAAGTTGTGAGAAGAGTTTGGCATTCGAGGGTGAAAGTACAGCCAGGATCAATGATATGACCTTTGTATATGACTACCATGTTGTAGGAGTTATGAGACTGCCTGCAGTACATTTACCACATACAGCTATCTCCCTGATCTTCCATGCTTCCTTCATGTAGTTCTCTTGCAGCCTCAGTGTTTTTCTTTTTCTTTTAAACAAGGCCTCCATAATACTGGTCAATTTTCTTTCTTGTGCCACTCTACTCTCCAATTCCTCTACATGCTTACCTTTTTTTCTATTAACACCATCATTATAACTCTGACAGTTACCCCAACCTCAAGATAGTGTATAGTGACATCAATCATCACCATCACCATCAACCAGAGTCAGTCCACTTCTGGACCAAGGCCTCTCCAACCTTTAATTATTATGACTTACTGGCCATCAACTTGTTCAATCCAATCCCAGCAAATATCCTATTCTCATCTCACCATCTTGCTCTCTGCCTGCCTCTTCCTTTCACTCCATCCCTGAGTTACCAATCACCTAAACTGCATTGGAATTCTAACCAATCATTTTCCATTATCTTGTCCTATTGCATTTTACTGAATGACATTGTACTAAGCTATACATTCAACACATCACAAATCATGTAACCTTCGTACTATACTTTTCTCTGCCTGTATCTGTGCTGATGATTGGGTACAGATGGTGATGACATCATTACATTCTGTTCACTTTTCTAAACTGTACTCAACTTCCTGTAGTACTGGAGGGCCTTGGATTGAACAAAGATGAGAGGCTGCTCAACTCACTTCAAATTTGTCTGACTTTGTTCCGTTCTGTTCCCAACATCCCAGGCTGTACTGAACGCTGTAATTGAAGGGAAAAATAGATCAAGTCCGTTTCTTACCACCGAGTCCACCTCGCTTTACTGGTGATTTTCTGAAAATATGATAACTTATGGTCAGTAAACATGCTATTCAGAATTCACTAAATAGTAGTTATGGTAGGTACCTGATGGCCTGCCAGTTTTTGAGGCTATATACATAGTGGTCCTCATTGCTGCTATTTTTCTGAGTAAGTTTATGGAAGGTTGTGGATCAAAAGGGTAGTAGTAGTAGTAGTAGCAGTAGTTGTTCCCTAAGCAGTCTGGCCGAACAGCCCCGAGTCCCTAAGGAAAGCCATGGCTGAGACCAGGCTTTCCAACAGAGCTCTCAAGGAGTGTATGTTGTGTTGTTGGCATAGGTGATTGTGTGCAATGCAGTCTTCCATGATGTGCTTAATAGTATGGGGTGCTGTGTTACATCTTGGACAGGCATCAGCAACGGAGTCATCCAGCCTCTTCTGTTAACCTAAGAGGGCTGGATGATGCCCACATTTCAGCCTGTCCAGGTGGACCCTGTCCTCACGGGGGAGATAGTGTTCGGAAGGACGGATATCAGGAGGCTGTGCATGCAGCTGTGTGTTGTCTTTAAGTGACTGAATGGAACGGCGAGTGATTTGAGTGTGAATATGGTTCTGGAAGCTGGTCCGAGGCGGACAGGGGGGAAGAGATGATAGTATTTGTGTATGATATCGTGTGCTGGGTGTTGTTTTGATGTTCCTTGGTGTGTGTGGATGTGCTGCCATGTAGTGTAGTGGATGTTGTGGGTTTCTGGAGGCTGCAGCGAGAATTTAGGTGCCTCTCATGTCTAGATGATCCTTGACTTTGAGGACTTTGGTTTCTTGGTGTATGTGGTCTGTAGGTGCAGTAGCTGTGCAGCCTGTGATTATTTTTACGGCCTTGTTTTGTATGGTCTAAAGAGTGTTATAGTGTGTTTTAGTGAGGTTAGGAGCCCAAGCAGGGCTTGCATAATTCATCACTGAAGATATATATTGTTTGTATACTGTGGTGGTGGTTTCTTTGTTATGTCCAAATGTTGTATGGGCATGTGACTTCAAGGCACTGAGTCTAGGTGTTAATTTATTTTTGATGTTTGTGATGTGTTGTTTAAATGACATTGATGTATTGTATGTTACACCAAGGATTTTGTGTGTGTGTGTGTGGTAGGGGTGTGTTGTGTATGGTGATGCGTGGAATGTGACTGTTCTGCTGTCCAGTTTGTGAGAAAGGTCACTGTAGATTTGGCTGGGGCTATTTTGAGTCTGTTTGTGGTGAACCATTCGTGTAGTGTGTTGAGGTAAAGTTGGAGGATGTGAGCGGCTATGTTTGCGTTTTGGTGTGTGCATGTAAGTGATATGTCGTCTGCATAGGAAGCTATGTGTATTTGTTGTGTGTGGGGTGTGAGTATGTCATGCATGTATAGGCTGAGGAGTGTAGGAGACAAGACAGATCCTTGGGGGACGCCATTTGTGAAGTTTCTGATGTTCAAGGACTGACCAGCAAAAGTTACATGTGCACATCTTCCTGCTAAGTAGTTTGCCAGCCATCTTTTTGTGGTATTGTGCATGTTTGTGTTGAATATTTTGTTTGTGAGGTTGTGGCGGGGGATGGAATCAAAAGCTTTACTAATGTCTAGTGTGACAAGGAGTGTTCTATGTGGTGGCCTAGCTGAATTCATGCCTTCAAAAACTCTCAGTGTGAGGTCTGTAAGAAGAGCATTTGTGGAGTGTAGTGGCCTAAAACCATGTTGTGATGGGGCTGGGGGGGGGGTGAGGTGTAACTGGTTGTAGTACCAGTCTTTCAGTGACTTTGGAGCGGGTGCAGAGAAGTGTGATGGGGTGGTGTGAGGAAGGTAACATGGGGTCTTTGTTGGGTTTGGGGATAGTGATGATAATGCCAAGCTTCCAGATGTTGGATATTATGTTGTGTGAGTAGCTGTAGCTTGATATGTTGGTGAGTGCTTGTATGCCTTGTGGTCCAACGTGTTTAAGGTGAATGTTGCTTATGTTGTCTGGTCCACAGGCAGATGAGTGCTTGAGGTTGCTGATGATGTGCTTCGTCTGGTTGTAAGTGAAAGGTGCGAAGTTTGGGTCTGTGGGGAACTGTCTCTTACATCGGATGATACGTCGGTCGTCACGATGGGGGTTTAGATGGCTGACATGTGAAAAGTGATTGATGGGAGTGTTTGCTCGTTGTTTGTTTGAAGGTAAGGTGTCTGTTGTTGTGATGGCAGCGTGTGATTGAGTAGTGTTGCTGTTGGAGAGTGTGATGATGTGATGATGTTTAGTGTTTTGTAGAGTTTGCTGGTGTTTGTTTTGTGATCAAGTGTTTGGAGATAACTGGTCAAAAGGGGTGTAGGGGATGGAGGTTATGGCAGACCAGAACTATCCATTTTAAAACTTTGTATGATGCACTGAATCAACTTATATTTTCTTATTTTTCCTGTTTTGAAATAAATGCGTTTTCAATGTCATGATTGTGTGTTTTGCAGGAAATTGTATGGTTAACAATGCATTCATTTTCAATTGCATGAATTATAGGAAGGGATGATGATAAAGGATATTCTCCTGACATATTTGTTGGGGAATTTATCTTCTCCCTGCCCCCTAGAATCTACACTCATGATGTTAAGCCTGATGATTCCTTTTACAATATTCTTTCTCTTTCCATAAAGTTTGTTCTGTTAGAAGAAATTTTTCACAGTGGATGGGTTAGATATATCTTACAATAATATCAAATTAAAAATATGCCATGCTCCCTCTCAACTCTCTCAGTTAAGGTAGCATTGTCTACCTACCTACCTAAAGCCAGATGCCTAAATCCCATAAAGAGTAGCCACAAGCAAATTACCTCCATGTTGGCCTGCTATCTGCTATTTGGCTGCTCTCCTCTGACTCACAAACACCCCTCTCTCATGTATCTAACCACTCCATCCCTCCATCCTACCCTCAGTCTCTCTCTCCTTCCTCCCTGCACCTCATTAATACAGTAGTATACTCTCTTCTAGTCAAGTCTTTCATTCCCCATCCTCTCCACACATATAAACGATTTTAGAGGAGTTCTCTTAACACTGTCAATCACATTTACATCGATGACACACTGCTCCTTTATGGTACTTCATTTGTCTGTCTGTCTGTCTCTCCATTCTCCTCTCTAGCTTTTTTCCACTGCTCTCACTCTTATCTCCTTCCAGCACGGTCCAAGTTTCAACATCACACATTAGAGCAGGGATGACAGTACAGGTACTGTTGCACAACTTCCATACAGTACTTACATCCCTATTCCTGATCACTGTTTTCAGTGAACCAGCAACCTTAATTCTTTGTTATACCCTTTCATGTATTTCCTCCTCTAAACTTTCAGGCAGGAAACATTCAGCCAGAAGTAATGAGAGTGAAAGCCTACACTAAGCCATACATGCAGTTACATACTGAATCGCACATCTGATACAGTATTTCTCTTTTACCAATAGTTTCCTGCAACTGTTTGAGAAGTACTTAGCTGGTTTTGGCATGTGGTTACCTTCCAGTCCACAGAAAATATCAGCTGTACAGCTATTAAAAAAGTTGCCTTTCCTGGCTCCCTCTCCATGGATAGTAATAATTAATTAGCCTCATGAATGCCACTCAGGGACGAGTGAGGCTGGTCACTCTCATCTTAAATGTCAGGACCAACCTGCCCAGCCCCGGGCTCCTATGCTCCTCATGGGACACCATAGGATTGGATGATGGATGGATGGATGGATGGAGTCTATAGTAACTGACACTGATAACTCTGTGGCTAGTGCCCCGGGCTCCTACGCTCTCATGGGACACCATAGGATTGGATGATGGATGGATGGACGGAGTCTATAGTAACTGACACTGATAACTCTGTGGCTAGTGTCATTTCCATCAGATTCATCAGACTCTCCTTCAGAATCTATAGAGAGAAATGGATAGTACCACAGCCAACATTAATGTGGGGATCCTTAAGGAAGAATTATGACATCATCTAACTGACTGACTGAATTGCAACTCTTCATTCCAACCCATGCAACCCACTTACAGGAAAACATTATACTCATTACAGTACACCCAAACCTTACTCTTTCACCTCATGTTACATAATTACACCCAGCACAGTACACCCAAATGTTACCCCCAAACCTAACCCTTCTACCTCAGGTTACATAATTACACCCAGTACAGCACACTTAAATGTTACCCCCAAACCTAACCTTTCCACCTCATGTTACATAATTACACCCAGTAAGCCAAGAAACCATTTACAACGCTGGGTGGTAACCATATAACCAAACCATACGTGCTCTCTACATGTCAACAAGTGGGTTGGTGGAGGGTTAGTGCCCCTCCCTGTAAAACAAATAACTCAAAGTCAAATGGCCACCCCTTACGGGACTGTGGCGTCTGGCAATAGAAAGACAGATAGACAGTACACCCAAATGTTACTCTTCCACCTATGTGCAGTCTGCCTATCTTCTAAACAAACTCACTACAATACTCTTAAGTACTCATTAGAGTTGCAATTTTTGACACTCTTTGCTATCGACTTTGCAGTATACTAAAGAGAAAGTGTTTATTTAAGTGCATTGCCACCTATAATGCTCAACTACTAGTTTCTTACATTTCATAATATCATTTGTATAGATAAAGATGTATTTTGGATTGCAAACCTGACTTATAAACAAGAATTGTCTGTTCAAGTACTGTATTCTGTCAGTCTTTCAATCATCATGTGACCACACCAGTGTAAAGGATTTCTATTAATCATCAACATCATCATCCCATCTCGGTATTCCATTACTGTATTTCAGATGGGTAAGTATGATCCAAATATCAGAAATGGAAGACACATGTATTTGTTAACTATCATCATCATCATCATCCCAGCTTCATTTCCCACTACTGCAAGGGATTTGCAATGGATGAGTACGATCTAAATATATATACAATATATGATCATACACAGTATACGAAAAGGAAGATACTAATGGAATCTGGTGGCCTAGTTGTTCCCCAAGGGAAAACTGGAGGTTTTTCTGCCAAGTAATGCTACTGAGGGAAGTAGGGTGGTCATCTACCCTTATATGTACTGGCTTTTGGTAGCCTAGCCTAGGGTCCCTACACCTCAATGGGGGTTGTTGTCACTGTTGTTGTTGCTATAACTCAGTCTGCCTGGCCCAGCAGACTCGTAGACTGCTGGTAAGCAACTGTCCCTATGGGCTTGCCCTACAAGTTCCCTACACCATCATTGTACCTGTGTCTTGGTGTGGTATGTGCTGTGCAGTGCTCCACTGTGTGTCTATGGTGTGTGGGCATATTCTACAAGAGAGGCATGAATCATTTGTGATTCCACCCAACCCAAATTTAAGCTGGTATCTGTGAAGGGCTGGGTGATGTCCAGATCCAAGCCTAAGCAGTTGAACTCTATTGGTTCTGCTTCAAGATACTTCTGATGAGTGGATACTGGACGAGGGGGTTTACTGTACTGGAAGAATTGTACTGTCCAGCATGTGAAATCAGTATACAGGTGTTTCTTCATCACAAGTGTTGGTACATCTGGAGGTGGGATGTTGTTGGAGTTCTGGTAATGTTTGTGGTGACTTTTACTTTTTTTTTTTTTTATGTGTCCGACTCTGGGCATAGGCTTTACAGCCTGCTATCAAGGCCCAGCCGTCCTCCTACATACCATACACCTCTACATGTCACCACTTCAGCGCTTAACACCCACCGTCCATATTGAATACATGCTAGGGCTGTCTCATACAGGACTGGTGTATTGGTATTAGCGGGGTTATTTTTACGACATGTCGGCGGGTCTTCTGGTAGATCAGTAAAGCCTAATTTAAAGAAATTCAAATCCTTAAACTGTTCCCTGCACCAGCAAGGATTCGAACCTGGGTCCCACGGGACTGCAAGCCAACTCTCTACTGATCGAGCTACCGCCTCCCCTACTTGCTTAATTGTGTTGTGTGGCTCTGTCACATAATGCCAAGAGTGTTGTGAGTTAGCACAACCTGCTCCACAGAACTGTGTGCCTCTCATACCATGATATTTTCTAACAGGGAGAACCTTAGTTTCAGAGTGTAAGTGAGCTGTGCAATAGTACTGGTGCAGTCAATGATGATACATTAAATGATTATTCTGTATCACCTGTAGTGTGTTGTAATGGGTGTTAGACAGGATGGGAGCCAATGCTGGGAAGGACATCACTGACCTGATATACTGTTTGTAAAGCAGTTTTTTCCCCCTTTCTGCCTTTTAATGCCTTCTGTGGTCCTTGGAGGTGAGCCTATACTCAGTTTTTTTATCAAGGCAAAGATGCCCTTGACAGGTTGGTGATGACTGGCTGAATGCAACATTGTGTCATGATCTCTTTATTATTAATCGACAACATATATATGAGGGGGAAATTTGAGTTAGTAAATGTTATACGGACACGTTGCATTCAGCCATTTATCACCAACCTGTCAAGTGCATCTTCGCCTCAGTAAAAAAAACAGAGCATGTTATATGTCACTGTAAGGCTTTTGGTGATGGATGTGTGTGACACAGGTAAATATCTGGGTATGGTGTTAGGGGTGTACCTGTGATCATGTTTACTGCTGGTGATGAGTGTGGAGATGGAATATCAGCATGCTGTCTTTGGCCCATGCCTGACATGTGTTGAGCTAGTCTTGTTGGAGTGTACAGTCTGTGTCTGCCATGTGGTGAGTCGTTGTTATAGTCATGTCATCTCCATGTGAGGTGATGTTTGTGTGCAGTTGGGGTGTGGGAATTTCAAACATGTACCATGTGGAACTCTTGTTGGGGAAGTTTCATATTCATGAAAACCTGACCTGAAGTGCAATACATGCTCATCTATCAGCTACAGTACTGTAAGTGGCAAGCCAGAGTCTGCTGTTGTTTTCCATGCTTTTGTTGCACATATTGATGATAAAAGTCTGCATTAGTGGATGGCATCAAACACTTTACTAATGTTTATTGTTGTAAGAAGTTTACTGTATGTTGTGCAGGCCTCATTGAGTTGATGCCGTCAGATGTGTGCTGTGTGTGTTTGGTTGGTATGATGTCTATGGAGTGTAATGCTCTTACGCTGTGTTGTCAGGGACCATGAGAAACATGAAATGTGATTTTGTTAAGAATTAGGCATTCAGTAAACTTGGATGGTATGCTAGGATGGATGCTGTCTGTCAGATGATGCTGTAAGACCTGATTTCTGTGTAGTTTTCCAAATTTTTGTGAATTTTTGATCTTTAGATTCTAAAATCCTAATCCCCACCTTAAATTAATATGACTGGCATTGGATGGACCACATTAAAAGCCATCAGATGTGAATGGAGAATGTTGGTAACATTTTCTGCAATGCTATCATTAAATCAAAGCTGCTCTAGACAGGTGAAGCACGATGCAATATCACCCACTAACATTATTATTTTTTCAAGCACACTAACCCTAACAAATGGGGTTAAAAAACTACTGAATTAGCACTTCAAAAAAGGGCGAGATGAGGAGGCTGAAACTCCTCCATCCTTCCCCTCCTGCACCTGTGAATACCCTTAACTTTGACACCTGGGGGTAAACAACAACTGAATTAAATCATAAAAAAAAGTGAGATAAAGGAACTGGAACTCCATACCCCTTCCCCTTTTCTTTCTAGTACTGGCGCTGGAATGTGGTGGCCTCAACTGACTGACAACTGTGATGGAAGGAGTTGTGTTACTCTATGACTTATTCCTGCACTGTAAATTATTGTAATCTACTGGTGTTGCATGCAGTCACCTCACTGACTAACATGTGTTATTCAAAGAACCATATTACTTTTACAACACACAAGAAGGGAGATGGAACCAAGACTTTCCTCTCAAATTCATGTCCAAAGAAGAGACTAAAGATGATGATGATGATTACCATCAAGTCTATCATACACAACCAAGTTTATGATAATCACAAACATACAATGAACCTACCAAAAGAAATCAACTAAAGTTCAAGGTATTTACTCTTACTACATTTTCATATGGGCTGATGGGGATCCTACACACAGTGACACAACACATCCTGATTGGAGAAACTGGTGTTCACATGGGAGTCAAATCTTCTCACATTTCCCTGCACCTCGCCGTGAGAAGGATATTTGTCCAACCCTGGTAAGAAGCTGCCTACCACAAAGAGGCACTTGATTCCCACATGGTGTATGTACTGTACTGTGAATGAAAGAGGGCCCCATAGATGCAGTTGCTTACCTGAGGTCAACAGGTCTACTTGGCCAGAAACGAACAACATTTCAATATGCTCTCCTAACATCTCTTTGTCTATTAATCATCCAAGCCTTAACTACTCGAGTGTAATGGCTGGGGACAGGCTACTCAGTCCTGACATTTATGGTGGGAGTGATGTATCACTTGCAAAAGTGGCATTATGTAAGCAATGAAGCCCCATCAGAGGTAAACCTTTATGGGCCACATCCACTTGGAGAGTCTTAAACCACTAGACCACCTCAATAAAAGTGAGCTAATTATATATGAGATGAAAAACAATAAAAAGTAACATACTCATTCCCTAGTTTTAAAGCAAGTGTATTTAGCCATACAGATATCATCAGTCTACCTAGATCTTAACATACTGAGGTCTTCCACAGAGCAACAATGTATTTACTCAATAACGTAACCACATCACTCTACATGGAGCTTAGTACTGTACTAAAGTCTTGGTGCTGATACAGCTCACACTATGAAGGACAACTGCCGCGAGATGTGTGGGGATCTGGACACTCCCGGCCACAAAAATACTAGTACAGTATTTCAGTGTGCTCAGGCAGACACAAGTGGGATGTCAAACAGTGTTGGTATATCAGGATGCTCAGGCTGACATCATTAGGAAGTCAAGCACACTAATTCACACCACTCTGGAAAGGATAACTGATGTCAGCTTTGAAAGAAAAGAATATGGTTTAATACTGTAGGCAAAAACAACTATTACAAATCTTATTACGGTATATATCTAAATTTTTTCCCAACAGCATCTAGCAACTGGTGGGAAGCCATTAAGCCAGTTTAGGCCCTTGATTTAGCTTCCACTCCACAGAAAACATTAGCTGTATCATAGCCAACCCCAATTAAGTGATTCCTTACAATGAAGCTCAGCTTTAATTTTATATCAGCTAGTTTATCACACAGCTGTTTACCTCCCTAGTTAATAATGTGGTGATTTGGTAGTCAGATAGATTATTTTCTGGCCAGGAGGGTTGATAGGAGGTCAGTGAGGGATGTTAAAGTTATAGAAAGCGAGGAGTGTGTGCAGCAGCACAAACTGTTGATTTGTGGCATGGTGCTTAAGGAACGAGTGATGAGGAGGACATATGTACCTAGGAGGAAAATATGGAAGCTGGGAAACCAATCAGTAAGGGATGCCTTTTATAGTGAGATGAGGAGAGTGGTGGCTGAACAGGGAGCCGTAGATAGAGGAGTTAATGAACAGTATAGAGCCCTTAAGAACAACCTCTTGAGAGTTACCAATGCAATATGCAGTTGGACAAGAGGTCCACCAAGACATAAAGTAACTTGGTGGTGGGATGAGGGTGCAGAAGCTGCAGTTAAGGAGAAAAGAAGGCTTTTCCAGGAATGGAAGAAGGGTGGTAACAGGGAGGAGTACTTGGCTGCCAAGCGCAGGGCTAGAAGAGAGGTATACAGGGCGAAGTCCGAGTCACAGATTTTTACTTGATAATCTAAATCATGGAGAAAGGAAAAATATGATTTTTATGGTGGCAAATCAGGTGAATAGGGATAATCGGGACATTGTAGGTGAGCAGTGAGTGAAGAATGATGAAGGAAGGGTAGTGGTGAACAATGGAGATATTAAAGATGCAAGGAGGGAGCATTATAACAGGTTGTTGAATGAGGAGTTTGATTGGGATAGGGAAGGTTTGGAGCCAGCAGATCCAGTGTTTGGCCCTTGGCCTTTGATTGACACTGCTACTGTGAGTGAGACAATAGGCAGGATGCGGGTGGGGAAGGCG
>JAGKTI010035151.1:0-11316 GCA_018397915.1 Birgus latro | reverse complement strand
CTGCTACTACTGCTGCTGCTGCTGCTGCTGCTGCTGCTGCTGCTGCTGCTGCTGCTGCTGCTTGCTTGAAGGCGGCCTCCGCTCGATGTCAAAAGGCCAGAAATAAGTCATAACTCGGGAACCCGTGGCCCGATTGGACTGAAAATGTATTCTTCTTCTTCTTCAAGCTAGAGCATTTTAACGGTACTTTGTTCAACAAAAGTTGCGCTAATTTACGCCTTTTTTGCTGTGTTACGGTAACAAACAAACCAACAAAACATAACAGAAATCGGATCATGATAGTATAGATGATAAAAGAGTACAGTTCAACCAGTTGTATAATTCTAATATAAGTTTATTTCCATTCCATGGGAGTACATTAGTTAGCCCTTACCATTAAATAACTATTATAGTCACTTTCCATTACTAGCCGCCTTTCTTTGCCAGTCACGTTCGTATCTGTCGAAGTTGCAGTAATAGATGTCTAATTTTTTAGGGTCTGTGTTGTTCAGTATATTTGTACACATTATCCGTATACTTAAGCAAAAATGACAAATAAGGACAGTAAAACTTCATATGGCTTTCATTCAAGGAACTGAGATTAGAAAGAAATGTACAGAAGAGGTGGTTTTGTCTTCTTGGCTTTGTTGTTAAGGGGCCCGACTGTGTAAACGACTCGAGTGAGCTGTCATTAAGGTGAGGTGAGGCAATGAGATAGTGTGGTGTTGTGAGTGTGATAGTGAGATAGTGAATGTGATGGTGAAATAGTGTTGTCCCGTGAGTGTGATAGTGAGATGGTGTTGTGCTGTGAGCGTGATAGTGAGATAGTGAATGTGACAGGGAGAGATTTTTGCCCTATGAATGTGGTGGTAAGACGATGATAGAGAGACAGTGGTGCACCATGAATGTAATAGTGATAGTGAGGTGATGAGAGGGTGTTGTACCATGAGTGCGACAGTGTTGTGGCGTGAGAATGACAGTGACAGTGAGATATTTTTGTACTGTGAGTGTGATCTTTGTGGGGATCTGTCTGGAACACTGACGTCATCCTCCTCTCACAGTATTCATTCGGGTATAAAGTGGGCCTCATATTTCATCTCCTGTACCTCTCACTTTCCTCTGTTGGCTAACATTACTGAGCTGAAAGAGGCTTGGTATGTTACTCTGCGCGTAGATGACACTCTTTGATATGCTGTGTTAGGGTGATAAGCGGTGAGGTAAGTGTATGGTAAACGCAGTGCAACAGTAGGCAACATTTTCTCCCTTACTGTACGCATCAGTAGCTAGTCCCTAATAAAAAATCTGTTGCTTCATGTTTTATACCCACGCTTATCTCATGAGTGAATGAACGAGCGCTCATTTAAAGCGTGTGCAAGCCGGCCGCTAAAATCCATTCACATAAACACATCTCATTCATATACAGTATATTAACTCATCTGACCTTCATAGAGATCCAGAGTCTGAGTGGACTATATAAGAATGTGTTAAGTTTCCTGGTAGCCAATATCTAAGCTTCGTCGTGCTCAGTGTAGCCATAATTCTTCACCACATTAGCTGATGACAGGGTGGGAAGGAAATGGCGTTGAAGAGGATTTTACCTTAACGCGTGGATGAGATAACTTATTTTATTTTCATTTTCTTTTATGCTATCTTTTCGGACTGGAGGGTTTAGAGATAGCCTTCCTTATCCCCATTAATACGAGAAGTGTAAGTTTAATATAATCGACTGAAGGTAGAAAGATTAAAAAAATAAAAAATACTTCATCTCATCACAGGCGTTGTCTCCATCAGTCATCCTTCTCTAGCCCAGACCTCTTGAGTATCAGGTCTTTGCTTGACCCTCTAACTTGCCAAAGTGCTTAGGCCAAAATTAAGAGTACAGAACCCTTATTCTTTCTCAGTGTTATCTTCTGACCTTCCTTTCACCTTGGCTAGTATTCATATGCTGTCATTTCCCAGTCTTATCTCCATCACTCCACCTCCCCTCCATCTCCATCTTTCCTTCCATCTCTCCACCTCCCGTTCATCTCCACTTTTCCTCCATCTCTCCACCTCCCGTTCATCTCCACTTTTCCTCCATATTCTCCATTCCTCCATCCCCACCCCCCCTCCATCTCCACCTACCTTCTATCTCTCCACCTTCCGTCAATCTCCATTTTTCCTCCATCTCTCCACCTTCACCACCACCTCCTAAGGACGTCACCATATATCAGCAAGACCACTAAAACCAAAGAGTAAGGTTTTTTCACAGCTTTATTTTCTTGTATACCCCTTACTCAACCTGTGAACGGAAACATAAAACTAACAGAGGCACATGGGACACAGGTGAACCCTCTTATCGTGGTTAATAAAGCAGTCTGTTAATAAGGTACCGTAATATAAAAGCAAAGGGCAGTGTTCACGTAGAAAATTGTCTTAATCTGTTTGTTTTATTTACTATAGGCAAAGTGTTAATATTTACCCAGAGTTTTTGTCCGACACCACGGGATATAAAAGGTTTAGGAATCTCTCTAAAAGCCTCATAATCCCGGGATCGGTGTCACCTTAAGCAGGATTTTCTTTTTTCTTCTTACAATTTTATTCAGCTTAGGCTCTTGTAGCGAAAGGGTTGGAAGCATTCTCTATTCACCCATTCACTGTGAGACGTCTACCTTAAGCGGAGTGAAATCGTCTGGCGGGCCCCGAGAATTATGTACAAACAACATTAAGTACTGCAGTGAAAGGATAGAATTCTTGTCTTTTTTCGTATACTGCAGTACGTAATGATGGAATGTGTGTGGGTAGTTTATAGGACAGGATGTATACTAGCGTCACTACAGAGTCTTAACACAAACTCAAGAGAATCGTCCGTTGCTCCTGGGATGCAATGAAAAATACAAAGACGCCACCGTACTGAAAGGCTTGAATTCTCTTGGCACTGCAGCACGTAAAACTACAAAGATTTCAACCGTCAGTCCACCGGGTTCACATTTGGATTCGCTTAGGGTTACAGCAACATTACCACTAACCACCACCAACAACAACTGCAACAAGAACAACAACAACAACAAGGCTACAAGGTGTGTGAGTGGTTTTGGTGATAAGGTTTATATTTGGTGAGTAGGATGACACGTTCTGCTTCTTGTCAGGAGATATTTATAGCGTAATCAGAGGCTGGGAGTAGCAGCGTAACATTAAGGAGTACGCTGACTGATGACCCATAAGTGTGGGCCTCTTCCTGCATAATGGACCGGCGATAAATGAAGAGCCTCATAACCAATTGCCTGTATCGACTGCCTTCAGATATTTTAACGTCTTCAACACGATGACATTTTTTAAATTTTATTCGCACTGAGCCAGATGACTTAATTCAGCGATTTTTTTTTCACTTCTATTACTAAAGGCTTTGGTGCTGGAGAGTGATAACCGATTGGCTCCACTACCCATTGTACAAACTTCCATTAACTCCATATCCCTTCTGAAAGGAGGATGGTGGAGTTCAAGAGGAGGGCAACGACAACCTGCAGTTCATTAGGTTCACGTTCAGGGCCGGTATGCACAAACCTCTGTTGGAAGGCAGCCTTACGGCTGGCGTTATATGAGATATTAAAGGTGGCCCTACGGCTGCCTCCAAGGCCCATGCACGGCGACCCATTGCCTTGTCTTATGGCTGACTCAGGTTTCGTGCATTGGCCTCCAGATAGAGCCTTGGGTCGCTGCTGCCATCGCCGTCGCCATCTTTGGTTATTATGAATGTTGGTCTCATTAAGTTTTGTCTTCGTTCTTTGGTCATTAATTGATCTTAAGTTTCGTGCTTATTGTTTGGCTACAGTTAATTCGCCTTTTATTTAATATTCTCTTTCTTAATTGCTTATGGCTATGTCGCCTGTCTTTAGTTACCGTATGGCTGTTTTGTGTTAATAAAATGTTGTCCTTATTTTTTCGTGGCCACATCGTGTCTGTAAATGTTGCCCTTGATTTTTGGTTGTGGCTGTTTTGTCTTTCGATAAATTTTGGTCAGATTTATTTGGGTATGGCTATTACGTGTCGTAGAAAAATTTATCTTTGCTGTACGGTTATGACTTGTTTCTCTTAATAAATATTTACCTTTAGGATATAAGTAATTCGCCTATCTTTTAAAATGTTGTCGCTCTTCTTTGGTTATGGCTGATTTGTCTGCCTTGATAAGCGGAAACCATTTGCCTTTGTTATGCTACTTCGTGCCCTAAGAAATGTCCGTACTCTTTGGTATTAACTGTCCTCAAACTGTTGACCATTTCGCCACTCGGCACCACCAGCCAACGCAGCAGGTGTATTTTCACCTGACGGAACTGGGCCAGTTTCACAACATGAATGCCAAGTCGTGATTGCATGAAATTCGGTAAGCCTTATTTAGGAGGTAGGAATGAGTCTCATTGGTTACTAACCAGAACTGATCCTCCAGTCTGACAACACTTGACCACTCAACTGAAAGAAGTGTGGGATCTTCGTCTATCCCTCTTTTCTTTAGCCAGACGCCTAAATCCTGGAAGATAGGGGGGGACAGACGATTCGCCTTCATGTCACCCTGTCCTTCGCCATCAAAGTGCCATCTCTCTATCTCACTCCCCTCACTCATATACCTCTCACCGGGTAAAAAAGAGAGAAAAAAAATCCACTACAGTAGAGAGCCAGTGTCAAAAGTTCCCTGCTTATCTTATCGGTCGTATTACGGCAGGCAGGCCACACTGCTATCTCACTGGGCCTTCACACTTTTTTGTCGTGTTACAGTTTACAATCAAACGCGTTCTTGTTGCCTTGTATCACGGCATTGTTTGGCTACCACCTCACTACCATGGCTTTGGTTTTGTTTTTTGCTTCATTCTTGTGTACGATTTGTTTTTGTTATTATTATTATTATTATTATTATTATTATTTTATCGTCATCATCATCATCAACATCAATATCATTTCACTGTGGGACGCAGGGTTCCCAATATCCCTCACACGTCAGCACTTGAACACAAACACTTCTTTCATTTTAACTTAGCCAGAAATTGGCGTCACTCCGTTTTCAGTGCAGATCTGTTACAAGAAATCAAAACTAGAATATGCTAGTCACGAAGAAGTGCAGTGGAAATGATGAACTGGCTTCCTTTTCTGCCAGTGAGCTAAGTTTATTGCAGCAGGACGAAAAATCTCTGCCAGGGTAAGGTAAAAGACCCATAATACCCATTGCCTTAGTGTTGAAGGGATGGGGCTTCGAGATTGGTGTGGTGGAGTTAGCGGGGAGGGTTTTATGGGGTGTAGGTACGTTGTTTCCCCCCCTCCCCCCATTAGCCACTGTGGTATTAACACTATCATGCTCTTAGGACTAGGTATCTCTCTCTCTCTCTCTCTCTCTCTCTCTCTCTCTCTCTCTCTCTCAGCTGAATAAAACCGTCTGTCTTTAGCTGGAATAGAACACTAGAGCTGTCGTGGCCATCAGAGGGTCGGTTAAGGAAGCTCTCTAGCACCTTTTCCTTAGCTATTTATTTTTGGATACTGTGTTCCGAAACTCTTAACACATTATTCTGAAAAACTTGGCTAGGTTCCGAAGACTGCATGATTGGGTTATGAAAGTTATCGTTCATCGTCTCTTTATATATCGTAAGCAAGTGTGGAAAGAGGTGATACTACGGCTCTACTTCTTATCCATAGCACTTCTTCGTGACTAGCTTCATTTTCTAGTACTGTATTTATCTCAGGTGTTCGTCCTCTTTAAGATTATTTTGCATAGTTCAGAGGCAGAAAGAGATGATACTACGGCTCTGCTTCTTATCCGCAGCACTTCTTCGTGACTAGCTTCATTTTCAGGTGTACATCTGTTGTTACTAATTAGCATCTACGGTGGAGACATGACACCTTTAGACCAGTTTAGAGCAGAAAGAGTACAGTAAACCTCAGATGTACTGTACACTTCATGCAAAATATGACTCACCTCTACACTTACCAACAGGTTCACTGCTTTTGCCATTATAGTATCTTTAATCATTTATTATTTTTTTTTAAATCTTCCACAGTTAGTTTATTAATAGTAATGATGATGATGATGATGATGGTCGTCCTCATCTTTTCCGTCATCGTCATCATCATCATCATCATCAGAACGGTATCAGGCTATCCATATAACTATATCAGGGCGTAGGTCCCCGAGGATAGGCTACCGTAGTCCATATATATATTCTAACTCGTAGAAGACCGACTAACACCCTAGGCAGCATTTAAAATCTAATTCCCTTCCAGCATCATTGTAAAATCTGTATTATAACCAGACAGAAAAATTCCCAATCACCTTTTGAATTCGAATCATTGCGCGTAAGGCAAGATCGATTGTATTTTTTTTAATTTTTTCAACAGGACTCAAGGCGCCTGAATAATAATGGTAATAAGTATGACAGTAATGATGATGATGATGATGATGATGACGAATTTCCAGTTCTTCTCGGGGACCGGTGGATACTGAGAGAGAGAGAGAGAGAGAGAGAGAGAGAGAGAGAGAGAGAGAGAGAGAGAGAGAGAGAGAGAGAGAGAGAGAGAGAGAGAGAGAGGGAGGGGGGGGGGGTAGAACATGACACTGCTTAGATGTGCGTGCCAGGGACTGTGATAAGTAGGATGATGACCCTCTGTCTGTCTGTCTGTTTGATTTCTCTCTAGGTAGATAGACAGACAAAGATAGGTAGATATGAAATTGAAGGGATGCTCATTTTAGCTTTGATTGTTCCTTCATTCTTTGTAGACCTGTAGCTTGTAAGTACTTCCTCATTATCCATCGAAAATATAGGCAAAAATGGATTCATTAACAGGTAGACATAGGTAGACTGATAGATGTTGCTCAAGTCCAGTATAGACGCTTATATATAGGCCAGTAACACTGAAAACATAACCTAAAATAACCCACTCTTTGGTGAATGAAATTTCCCGCGACCATGATTGGATTAACAGAAGAAATATTAACTCTTTCGGGCTCCCACACTTCACTGTAACTTGAATCACCAGCATTATCATCAGCTCCACCACCATCACCACCACTACCACCACCACCACCACCCATCATCATCATCATCACAGGCAGTGGCTTTGAATGTGTTGGCAAGGGGAGTTGGCATCGACCCTGAGAGAGTCCAAGGTGTCCAGATAGCCACCCCGTCGGAGATTCGAACCCATTCCCGGTGATCAAGGGAATTCAGAGACGGGAACCCTGCCAACTAGGCCATGAGGAATCAATACGCTGAACTGATGGCACTCAGGGTCACATTATAAGTGGCTTTAGAGATTTCTTAACACCCTTTCCATGGCTACTTATTTTTACACTTCGCCTGCCCTATGAATGCTAGTATTTATTCTACACTGTGCTACTTATATTTTCTTGTATCTAATAGACGAAAACCGTATCATTATTAAAGAGAGAAAAATACTACCAGAGAATATTAAAGTGTGATATGCAAACTAAATCGCTAAGGAAGAGGTGCTACGGAGATTCCAGTGTCACCTGTAATACGGGCCTTATTACGGTCAGGTGGCTGGTGGTGGTGTAATAGGTCGTTCACTTTAACTTGGCTTGATTTTCGTATTTTTTGCATATTTAAGTGTTGATCTCTTGTGACAGCCCAGCGCTCAAGATGGAGAGATGGAAATTTTACGCCAAGCTAAGGTGAAAAGAGTATAGTATGCTGACTGGCTGTTATTTCGGCCTGAATGCTGGTAGTGGCGCTAAACTCTTTGGCCTAAAAGTGCCTTCTCTCTGCCTTGAATGCTGAGTTGTGACAGTAGATTAACAGTAGAAGACAGTGCTAATCATAAAGAAGTGCTGTGGAAAGCGTGGAAAGCCATAGTATTGTGTTTTTCTGCCACTGAGCTGCGTGAAATAGCGGTGAACGGACGAAAATATGGGCCTGGGCAGAGTAAAAAGAGTAGAGTCGAACGAAGTGAAAGCTGCAATTTAGGACCGTTAAGTGAGCTGGGGCTGTTATTAAGGCTATGTTGCTATGCTCCTTGTACTATAACTTGGCCCAAATTATCGCCCTTTTGTAGCCTATGTCACGCAGCTCAGTGGCAGAAAAAGACTTTTACTGCACTCCATTTTCTTGCTTCCATAGCGCTTCTTTGTGACTAACACCATATTCTAGTGTTAATGCATTGCAGTCACTCGGCATTCAAGGTTCAGAGACGGTTATTTTAGAGTAAGTTAGATTAAAACGAATATAGCCTAATACCTGTTCAAAACTCTTTTTCACTCTAAGCTGGCCGTCTGGATTTCTGAGCTGTAACAGTAGATTAACGCTGGAATGTGGTTCTAGTGACAAAGAAGTGCTACGGAAAGGATGTGCAGCCATAGCATTGTGTTGTACGGGAAATAAGCTGAAAAGGGACGAGAATCTGGGCCAAGTTAGAGTGAAAGGAGGATTGTAGAGCGAACATGGCCTGTCGTAAACCTCGTCACTCCGATGGGCTGTCATCACACTATTTTATTCACAGTTGGAGAGAATTTTTATAAGGGAGAAGTTAGATATATCCTTCACAAACCTCTTTACTGGTTGAGGTATGTCGTAAGTTAAAAAAAAAAAAAATGCGTCAGGTGATAGCGAGAATTAAATAAGAAAATACGTAGGAATGAAATAAGAAAATACGACGGGTTAACATTAGGTTGCTAGAGCTGGCCCTAATGGAGTTAACATGGACTGCTGTTAAGGTCATATACCGGTATCTAGTATTGGTTCTAGCATGGGGAAAATGGCTATTGTTATTATTAGAGGGCTGTTAGTAAAGTGAATTTGGCCAGTAGAGTGAAGAATAAGCTTCTGTTAAGTTCAGGTTCCTACGGGTGTTCATACAAAAAGCTGTTATTTCTGTCGGGTTTTTATTGGTGTTCTTGGTACATTGAACACAGTACTGTTTAGGTCAGGAAGCCAAAAAAATTCACTATCTCTACCATGTTACTCACGATAGGGTGGAGTAGGCGGTACTTGAGACATCTCGAAGGGATGATGAGGAAGTGGTGCCAGCAGGTAAAGGGAGACAAAAATAGTGAGGGGGGAAAATGATGGTAAAGTATCGTGAGAGGCGGGTGAAGTGGAAGGAGTGGAGGGTACGTCCACCAGGAATTAAATGCTACTTCCCCAGTCATTAAGGTAAGTATGCGCAGTTCTTTTTGTACAGTATGTCGCCCACCATCGACTCAATTGATGTGCTACCTTCTGGTGACTACACTAAATGACCACCCAGATGGTTTTTTGTATCCCAGAAAACCATTTACTACACTGAGTGGTAACCATATAGCCGAATTGGCACCTGGTGGTTTAGTGGGTTGGGTGGTTGAGCATGATGTGACCCATAAGGGATTACATCCAAGGGACGGCTGGAGTGTACTGATTTCATAATGGCGCTCAGGACCGAGAAACTGGTCATTTTCACCATAAATGATGGACTTAATAGCCTAGCTCTGGACCTCTGCGCTCCTGTGGGGCAAGAAATGATTGTGTGATAGATATATACATAAGGCCATAACAATGAACTTGTCGATTTTCCTTTTTTTTTTCTTTTTTCTTTTTTTTTCCTTTGGTGACTTGCGTTGGCGTCTCCACCACCTGACCCTAACTGCAGTGATATAACTGATATTTCTGTGCTGGTTTCCTACCCAGCACTACTTGAATCAAGCTGTTTTGCCGCTGAATACCTCGTGTTTACACCCAAGTCCTTTGCAGTTTGGACATTGATGAAAAATGTCCATCCTCATTTGCTATTTTTCTGCTCAATCCAGTGTCTCCTCAGGTGTTTGTTGCTGGTACTGACAGCGCGGGAGACGTTGTTTTCATGTCCTGCGCTCTGTCACAGTGCGCATGACATGTTCTGCCATGTGTCACCTAGGAGCATCCTTCCCTCAGTGGGTGATTATTTGGACGTAGCGAATATGATAAAGTTGTTTTGGTAAGTGTAAGGCACGCAAGACTGGTCCGGCAGGCTCTTTAATCAACTTCCAAGGCCAAGGTCAAGGAGGAATGACACTTCTGTCACCGGGCTGGGATGTTCTGATACACCCACGTGTTCCTGGCCGGTCTATCTCCCACGGCCAGAAGTTTGTTAAGCGGTGGGTTTGTTGGCCTCAGGTGAAGGTAACAAGGGCATGTGAATTAACTAGCTCTGGACCCTGAGTTCAGGACTAATCCCCACTCCTGCTCCACATCATATCTGTGACAGATGAACTTCCACAAACCAGGGTTGGCCTGGTGGCAGATCAGATGCGCAGAGCGTGTGAGCACTATTATCACCTTCACGCCACCCACCTGCTAATAAGGTGTGCAATCCCCCCTCCCCCGTCGCTCTTGCAGGGTTCACACAGGTGTGAGGAAATGGTAAGTGTATGATAGTAAAGAGCTGTAGTGTTAGGGGAGTGAGTAGGATAGTTTGTCCTGTTGTTAGTATTGATAATTGTGGCCGATTGCACTAATCAGCACATGTTCTTGGATGCATGTGAGAGGATGCAGCTGTGAGATCTAGTCTGACGTGCAAGGATACACGTGAGGGGATATAGTGGTTGGAGGTAGGGTATGGGACCAGACCAGGCAACAAATTCCTCTCGGCCTCCACGGGGTTTCTGTGTTCGTCTCTCCCGAGTATAGAATGTAAACCTAGTAATGTTATTCTGTGCAGCTTATCATGCTTCTGTCGTTTCGTGGAGGAGTCAGGCTGCGTGTCGCCATGATGCTTCCTGTGCGCGTGACTTCGTGTTGATTGAAGCGATTGAGGTGTTTTCTTTCTTTCTGAAGGAGGGGAAATTTTTGAGCCAAATAAACGAAGTCGATGATCATTATTTTTGTGCGAAATGTATCTTTGTGTGTCTGCGTCGAAAACTCAAATCTCAGAAAGTACGATATTGATTGTAGAAGGAAAGTTTATTAATAAAAGTTGTTTAGAGTCATCTGGGATAAATACATAAGTCAAGTTTTCATCTTACAGTATTATAACAGTCTGCCTGGCTCACAAATGTCGGGTAGTCTTGTACTTTAGTATTCATTTGCATCAAAGGGACAGTTTTACGAACATTCAGGTTTTAATGATTGTCCTTTCGACCATGAGAGAATAAAAAAGCAAGAGTAATATGCAACTTGAACATGCTACAAATTTTACGTATATAGCTCAGCAAAAAAACGGGTCATTTACACCTCTGTTTAGAATGAAACAAGCACAGCACAGACGTCAAGGCTCAGACTCTCAAACTTATTAAAGCAGAGATGCACTTGAGCTGACAGCATGACAGTGCCAGTGGTGCCTGGGTCAGGGCCACTCCGTCACAGCTGTTGCCGTGTGTGTGTGTGTGTGTGTGTGTGTGTGTGTGTGTGT
>JAGKTI010035149.1:0-11317 GCA_018397915.1 Birgus latro | reverse complement strand
GTGAAAGATTGACGAGGAGAGTGTATGTGAGTGAGGTGGAGGGGGCGAGAGGGAGGGGGAGGCCGAGGATGAGATGGAGGGATGGAGTGGAGAGGTATATGAGAGAGGGGGGTGTGATTTGGGAGTGTGGTAGTGAAATGGCAGGGGACAGAGTGACATGGAGCCGATTTGTTTGTGGCCACCCCATTCAGGATTAAGGCGTCTGGCAATAGGTAGATAGATAGATAGACAGATAGATAGATAGAATAGAATAGATACCCAGTTTCCATAATAACGTTTGGATTCACTTGATTAACGGTTCATTCGCAGGAAATGTCCAGGCGCATCTTGGATAGAGTTCGTTGGCCACCATCTTGATGACGTTGTTGCTCCTTCAGGTAAAGGTACACTTTACTTGCAGCAGTAGAAGGACCTTACCAAGTCAATTCATATTCCTCCTGTTCATTTTCTGTATATTTCTGACTATTTGCAGGGTGGTAAATTACCTTTTCCTGATGAAAGACTTCCCACTGCTTTTATCGTTATGGTCCTTAAGCTGTACCTACAGTTATTTGTTGATGGTGTAATGGAAGAGTTTTACTCAGGGTACTGAAATGTGGATTTTCTTCCCCAACATCCCAACTGAATGATAGGTGAGGTTAGGTTATTAGGTACAGTTAAACTAGGTTAGGTTAGGTTTAGTTAAAAGCTTAGATTAGAGCAGTCCCTTTCGGCACTCCTTTAAAAAAAATGCAGTGTGAAAGATTTTGAAAGCCATTAGCATTAAGTTTTTGTGCTTTTACAATATATGTATATAATTATTAACCCTGGACTTCTCTCTCTAATTGGATTTACCCACTTAAAACTGCTGTTATCAACACTACGCATTTACTGGTGAGTTAAACAACCCATAACATCTCTTAATTTACCAATTACAGTTCGTGTCTTCTGTAATACATTATTAAGTAAAAAATGTGTGTAATACAGTAATCTGTCTACTACCCGGATGACCACTATCCGGTTACCCAACTGTTTGGACATCGTAAGCTGATGGCCGAAACCCCAAAATTGCAAAAAAAAAAAAAAAAAAAAAAAAAAAAAAACCCAATTTTTTCTGACCACGTCAGTTTGAATTTCCCGCGCGCGCCGACCAGCTCCCTTCCCGCCCTATCCCCCTCCTCCTAGTTCTCTCTCAACTCCCGTGAACAGTGGACGGCTGTCCAATCGTTTGCGGTATTTTTGTTCTTGTTTAAATAATCAAAAGTCACAGTGTTAAGGATTAAGTGTAGTTAAACACTGGATTACTGGACATGCTTCAAAAGCAATTACGACCACTGTAAAAACCTTAGAGGAGGGGGTAAACAACGAGTAAACAACAATCATCGACATGTAAGTAAACAGTCAACTTCTAAATATTTTCCATAATCAAGGTTTGTGGAAGGTATTAAGAATATATGGAGTGGATGGGAAGTTGTTGAAGGCAGTGAAGAGTATGTATGAGGGTGCTAAGGCTGAAGTGCATGTGGATGGCAAACTGAGTGAATCTTTCCATTCGAAGGTGGGATTGAAACAAAGATGTGTCATGTCTCCATGGTTGTTCAATCTGTACATGGATGGGGTTAAAAAGAGATACAAAGTCAGGCAGTGGATGTTGAAGCAGCCCTAGTGAGAGAGGGCAGTGTTTGGAAACTCCCTGTACTGTTGTTTGCATATGATACTGTGTTGTTGAGTGAAGATGAAGGGGAGCTGCAAGGCTTGGTAGATGAGTTTGGGAGAGTGTGTAAGAAACGGAATCTAAAGGTGAATGTAGGGAAGAGTAAAGTGATGGTCTTTGAGAGAAGTGAAGCCAGTGAATGTACAGTGAGATTAAATGGGAAGGATATGGAGAATGTGAGTGAATTTAAGTACTTGGGCAGTGTGATGAGTAAGGATGGAAGTCTGGAGGGTGAAGTGCTTGAAAGGGTGCATCAGGGAAGGAAGGTTGCTGGTTCGTTGAAAGCAGTGATAAAAAACAGGGAGGTGAGCATGGAAGTGAAAAAGTTGTTACGTGACATTATTGTGATACCAGCTCTAACATATGGAAGTGAAGCTTGGACCCTGATGGAAGGACAGAAGTCAAGAGTGAGAGCAGTGGAAATGAGTTATTTGAGAGGAGCATGTGGAGTCACATGGAGAGACAGACTAACAAATGAGGAAGTGAAGGAGAGTTGTGGTGTGGTTGAGGATGTGATGGGAAGTGTTAGGAGAAACACGTTAAGGTGGTTTGGACATGTGGAGAGGATGGAGAGTGAAAGACTGACGAGGAGAGTGTATGTGAGTGAGGTGGAGGGGGCGAGAGGGAGCGGAAGGCAGAGGATGAGATGGAGGGATGGAGTGGAGAGGTATATGAGAGAGGGGGGTGTGACTTGGAAGCGTGGTAGTGAAATGGCAGGGGACAGAGTGACATGGAAGCGATTTGTTTGTGGCCACCCTGTGCGGGATTGAGGCGTCTGGCAATAGATAGATAGATACACTTTTAAATCCTCATTCTCTGGTTATATTTTATTTACTTCATGCTTTGTGTCCCATATCTGAGTGCACAGGGCATGAAAGAGGTGATTTTCTCAGTGATTACATACGTTCACTATCTAGTTAACTGGTGAACATTTTTGCCCTACACACCTCTAAATCATATTTTTTCTGGTTACATTTTATTTACTTCATGCTTTGTGTCCCATATTTGAGTGTATAGGCTGTGAAAAGGTGTTTTTCTCAGTAATAATCATGTCTCTTCCTTACGTTCATTATGTAGTCAGCTTGCGAACACCCCTGCCTTACTCACCTCCAAATCATCATTTTTGGGTTAAAATTGGATTAATTCATGCTTTGTGACAATTATTTATGTGAATGGGGTCTTAAATAAGTGCTATGCATGTCCGGTAGGGAGGTAGTTAGGTGGTTTTCTGATTTAGGTTAGGTTAGGTTAGGGTCAAGAATGACTGCTGTTGGTGAACAGTGAACACCTTTGCCATACCTAACTCTTTTTCTGGTAACAATTTATTTATTTGATGCTTTGTATCCCATATTTTAGTGCATAAGATGTGAGAAATGATGATTTTCATAGTGACTGCCACATCCAATACTTACTTACACTAAAGCTGCCAACTCGTGAACACCCCTGCCTTACTCACCTCAAATTCATCATTTTTGGGTTAAAATTCGTTCAATTCATGCTTTGTGCCAATTATTTATGTGAATAGGGTCTTAAATAAGTAATATACATGTCCAGTAGGGAGATAGGTAGGTGGTTTTCTGATTTAGGTTAGGTTGGGTTAGGGTCAAGAATGTCCGGTGCAGTTGGTGAACAGTGAACACCTTTGCCATACCTAACCCTTTTTCTGGTAACAATTTCTTTATATGATGCTTTGTATCCCATATTTTAGTGCAAAAGATGTGAAAAATGATCATTTTCATAGTGATTGCCATATCTGATACTTATTTACACTAAGCTGCCAACTCATGAACATCTACGCCTTACTTACCTCAAAATCATTTTTGGGTTAAAATTCAATGAATTTATGTTTTGTGTCCATTATTTAATGCATACGGTGTGAGAAAGGGTGATTTCCATAGTGATTTCCGTGTCTGATACTTACTTACACTTGCTGGCAAGTTGTGAGCACCTATGCCTTACTCACCTCTAGATCATCAATTTTTAGTTAAAATTCAGTTAATTCATGCTTTCTGTGCATTATTTATGTGAAAGGGGACTTAAAAAAGTGCTATGCATGTCCAGTAGGGAGGTAGGTGGGTGGTTTTCTGATTTAGGTTAGGTTAGGTTAGGGTCATGAATGACTTCAGGGCCACTATCCGGACAAGACCACTTTCCGGTCATGCCTTTGGCTCTATTATGTCGGATAGTGGGAAGATTACTGTACATAATGTTAACCCTTTCGTGCATGATGATGCGTTAGGGTCTATCTGCGAAAATGCACGATGACGACACGCACAACATAAAGGCCTAAAAAATTCTGCCAAAAATAAAGTTTTCGGCCGATCGGCGTCATTTTTCGAGGCGTCATAGCTTGCCCGGCTCTCGTTGAAAGTAATGAGTTGGCAACTCTGAGACCCGTGACGGGCGACAGCACTGCCAGGTTGATTAGTACTGCACCGGCTGTCAGGGGACAAGGTAGTGCGCAGCTCTGTCCCTTTAAATCCTCCTCTATTTCCCCCATCCACCACACCAATAGTGCTTGTTTTGACTTTTTGGGCACTATTGTGATTATATTTGGAGTTTGTATTAGGACAATAGGTGTCTGTGATTCGTTCCTGGCGGTTATCAGCCGTTGGCCCAATGGAGATTTTCGCCTTGTCCCTACAACAACCCTTCCTCAGCCCTGCACCAAATGTAGGTATTCAACCACTGAAATAGTGACAGTGATTCAGGTGAATATTGTGTGGAATAGCTAGTTACCAAGGATATGGTGAAATGTGCAGGAGCTTTATATTGGGGGAGGCGGGAAACCGCCTTACAACACGACGTAGTGTTGAACGGAACAATTGTCAAGGTGTGTAGGAAATCATTGTTTTGTGCTGCTATATGTGTGATAGTGTTATTTTGCAATAAAAAGAAGTACAGTGCAACGAGTGTACATGATAAAATATTGGCCGAGGCATGAGTCACATACGCTGTACAGTCACAGCACGCTGTTGCCATGACAGGGTGAAAATAGAGGAGGTTCAGGGATATTTTATTTTATTGTTATAAAATCATTCCTTATGCTTCTTGTGTGGTACAAAGTATCAATGTTAGAGTGATACGTTCAGCATATGCTCGTGTGGAACAAAGTAAACACTGCACCACGTGCCTGTCAGAAAATATCGTATGTGATACCTGAGTTATTGTACAGGTGACCTACAGAGCACATTCACGTAGTGCTGTGGTGAACTATAGAATGCAACAGATTTCGTAATGTGTAATGTGGAAAGAGAAAGAGTGAAGAATGGGGTCATAAGAAAAACATCGTCACCTAAACAATTGAGTTTAGCACAAAGGTAGCAAAATCAAACGTGAACTATGCAACACCTGCGAGTACTTTTAGTGGTGAAATATACAGTGTTTGTCATAAGATGATAGATTCTGTAATGTGTAATGTGGAAAGAGAAAGAGTGAACCACGTGCTCGTAAGAAAGACGCTGTCTGCTTACACCTGACCTACCGCAAAGGTTGGGAAATCCAACGTGAGAAACAGAACACCAGCATGTAATTTTAGTGGTGAAATATAGAGTGTTTGTCATAAAATTATAGATTTTGTAATGTGTAATGTGGAAAGAGAAAGAGTGAAGCATGTGGTCATAAGAAAAACATTGTCACCTAAACACGTGAGTGTAGCGCAAAGGTAGCGAAATCAAACGTGAACTATGTAACACCTGCAATTACATTTAGTGGTGAAATATAAAGTGTTTTTCATAAAATGCTAGATTTTGTAATGTGTAATGTGGAAGAAAAAAGAATGAACCACATGCTCATAGGAAAGACGTCGTCTGCTTATACCTGACCTACCACAAAAGCTGCGAAATCCAACATGAGAAATGGAACACCTGCATGTACTTTTAGTGGTGAAATATACAGTGTTTGTCATAAAATTATAGATTTTGTAATGTGTAAAGTGGAAAGAGAGAGTGAAGCACGTGGTCATAGGAAAAACATTGTCACCTAAATACGTGAGTTTAGAGCAAAGGTGGCAAAATCAAACGTGAACTATGTAACACATGAATGACCTTTAGTGGTGAAATATACAGTTTTGTTTCATTTCGTTTTTGAAGGCTCCAACATGCTTGCATGCGTTAGCCTTGGTCACCTATTGGCGGCTCTCCATGCTGCTCAATCCCTGGCAGCCTCCCTGTTCAGTCCCTTAACCCTTAGGTCACACTTAATGACCTCGTCCCATGTCTTTCTCGGTCTACCCCTCCCCAAATATTAACACTTCTCACCCTCTGTACCCAATTATCATCCCCCATCCTCTCCACATGTCCAAACCACCTCAGCCTACCTCTCCTCATCACAACACCAATACACTCCAGTCCCATCCTACCTTTCAACTCTTCCATCATAAACCCAGCCCCCCCAGATCTTGCACGCAGGGACGCACTGCACATCCACCTAATCATTGTCATTTCTGTATGTTTAAACCTGCGAATATCCTCTTCCTTTACTGCCCAGGTCTCACTACCATACAGCATCACACTCCTAACACATGCTGCATACAAAGACCCCTTAGCACGTAAGGAGAGTCCTCTCAATGTCAGGAGGGGCAACAGCTCCCTGAACTTCTTCCAACCACTTCTCAACCTAGCAACCGAGCTAACTCCAGCCCCACCTCCGGCACATGACATGTCTCCCAAATAACAAAACTCCTCCACACACTCATGAGACTCATCTGCAAGTTCAACCTTCTCACGCCTAACAATCTCCACCTGCTCTCCCCGACACGCCGCACACATGAAATCAGCATTATCTCGCAGCCTACCTCTAATACCACTACATCTCTTGTGCACCCATTTATCACAAACACTACACAAGATGGAATTACTTCCCACACCCTTGTGACAAACTCCACATGGCCACTCTCCCTCTCCTTTGATTGTACTGCCACCAACCCTAGATATCATCACTTTTGTTTTATCTGCATTTACCCTTAAGCCCTTGTACCCCATACCATCTCTCCACTTCTTAAATCTTTCCTCCACCTCCTTTTCATTCTCTGCAATCAACACCAAATCATCAGCATACAACATCTCCCATGGGGGTCCATCTCTGAAGTAACGTGAGAGGGCTTCAAGCGCCATGATAAACAACAAGGGACTCAAAACTGACCCCTGATGCACACCAACATTCACAGAAAACTCATCACTCAAAACTCCATTCACTCTTACTTGGTTGCGAGCACACACGTACATGGCCATAACCACCCTAACCAGCCATTCTTCCAACCCTAGCTTTCTCATTGCCCACTTCACCACCTCTCTAGGGACTCTGTCAAAGGCCTTTTCCAAATCAACAAAAACAAAATACAATTCCCTTTTCTTTCCAATATATTTCTCCTGAAGCTGTCGAACAATGAATATGGCATCAGTGGTCCCCCTGCCTGGCATAAACCCAAACTGCATCTCATCGATATTCACTCTTTCTCTAATCATACCTTCTAGAACTCTCTCCATTACTTGCATTATCTGATCTAAGACCTTTATACCTCTGTAATTTCCCCTTTCCAGGGCATCACCCTTCCCTTTATACATTTTTACAATTACACTCTTCAGCCAATCATCTGGGACAACACACACTCATATATAATCATATTTATCAGGTCAGTGACTAACCTCACCCCAGTATCTCCTGAGGCCTTCAACATTTCGGCAGTCAACCCAGACACACCTGCAGCCTTCCCCACCCGCATCCTGCCTATTGCTTCACTCACAGTAGCAGCATCAATCAAAGGCCAAGGGCCAAACACTGGATCAGCTGGCTCCAAACCTTCTCTATCCCAATCAAACTCCTCATTCAACAACCAGCTATAATGCTCTCTCCATGCATCTTTAATATCCTCACTGTTCACCACTACCCTTCCATCATCATTCTTCACAAACTGCTCACCTACAATGTCCCGATTATCCCTCTTCACCTGATTTGCCACCCTGAAAATAATATTTTTCCTTTCTCCATAATTTAGATTATCAAGTAAAAGTCTCTGTGACTCAGACTACCTTCCCGCTAACTCAGGTGTAGGACACGACATTTCCCTTACGAAAACACGCTGCACTATTTATTGATTTTTTTTTTTTTCTACATGAGACATAGCCAAATCCATCACTTTATGAGAAACACAGAACATTTCACCACAAAAGTACATGCACATGGTCCGTACGTGTCACGTGGCATTTCACTACCTTCCCGCATACTCAGGTGTACAACACGTGATTTCCCTTTCGAGAACAAGCTGCACTGTTTACGTGTTTTTATTTGTATTTTTCCCTCATGAGACATATCCAAATCTTCATGCTAAGTCAGGTGTACGACGTGTGATTTCCCCTACGAGAACATGCAGCACTGTTACGTGTTTTTTAAAATATTTTTTTCATGAGACATTAAAAATTTATCAGTGTATGAGAAACACTTCACCATTGAAGTACATGTACGTGGCCCGTATGTCATGTAGCATTTCGCTACCTTCCCGCTTACTCAGGTGTACAACACGTGATTTCTCTTAAGAGAACACGCTGCACTGTTTATGTGTTTTTATCTGCATTTTTCCCTCATGAGACATAACCAAATCTTCGCACTACGTCTGGTGTACGACACGTGATTTCCCCTAAAAGAACACAATGCACTGTTTACATGTTTTTTTTATTTATTTTCATGAGACAGAACCAAGTTTATCGGTGTATGAGAAACACTTCACCACTGAGGCACATGCACATGGCCCATATGTCACGTAGCATTTCGCTACCTTCCCACTTACTCGGGTGTACGACCAGTGATTTCCCTTACAAGAACACGCTGCGCTTTTTTTTTTTTTTTTTTTTTCGACACACATGGCTCGTATGTCACGTTGGTGGCCCCTACCTGTGTGGTAAGCCAGGTGTAGCAGACGATGTTTTTCAAGGACATAAACGTATATCCTGATTCCTTGCGTTGTGCCAGTGTTGAGGAACGTTCTTGGCTGGCTGTGAATACAATATCTTCATTGCTTTCTTTCAGCTCACATCCCAAGGCACAGCATATCATTCTGCAGTTGGTTTGCAACGAAGAAAATCTTTTGCAAAGCAAAGATGAAACAGGGGTTGGCACCAGAAGAGTGGACAAGACTCCTCGAGGAGATCCAGACGGAGAGTGACAGTGAGAGCGACCGCTGTGGGGTGGAGGAGGAGGAGGAGTTGACACCCTCCCGCCAGGAAGTGGAGCTGCCCAGCCGCCTTCCACCACAGGAGGCATCACCACCACCAGCGGCCGGCACCACTGCAGCACCCTTCCCACCTCTAGGGCCTGGCGGTCCCACCGCTGTCCTAGTCGCCTCTCCATCTCCGGGCCCCTCTGTTCCCTTGGTCGAGCCTTTGTCACTGGAAGCTGGGCCATCGTATGTGAGCATGGCCCCTCCACCTGTGTCTGCTGTGCAGGATGCTATGGTGACATCCTCGCTGGCCAGGCAGAGGAGAAAGGTGTCCCCAGAGCCCTCTGTCTCGTCCTCGTCCAAGCTGCCTCCTCCTAGTTGAGGGAGTCGTGGTCCACTGCCTGGACACGGGGGACGTCCAAGGGGTCGGAGGGCAGGCCGAATGGTGTCGGCATGCTGACCCGTTGCCTCCGCCACCACCAACACTGAAGCGGATCTCAGGTGGAGCAGTGGCCCGTTCACACTGAACCACGGGCCGTTCACTGGCTCCCCAGGGATCAAGGTGAATATCCCAACAATTCCGCTGCAGTTTCTCCAGCACTTCTTCACGTGTGAGTTGTTGTCATATCTCACCGTGGAAACCAACCGGTACGCCACATTCCTGGGGACTCAGCTGGATCCCTGGTTCACCTGTAATGAAGAGGAGATGGCCAAGTTCCTGGGGTTATACCTCTTCATGAGAGTCGTGCACATGCCAACCATCAGGCACTACTGGAGGAACAGCGAGCTGCACGACTACACAAAGTTCAGGCAAGCGATGAGTGGAAAGCACTTCATCACCATCCTCCGGCACTTCCACTGCTTCAACTCGCTTGCCATACCCCGGGACAACCAAGATCGGCTCATCCGCGTTTGCACGGTTTTTGAGTACCTCCTTCAGTGGTTCCAGTCTATGTACCAACCCGAGAAGCGGCTCTGGGGTGGAAGGGCAGGCTGTCCTTCCGCGTCTACAACCCCCAGAAGCCCACCAAGTATGCCATCAAGCTTTACATGTTGGCTGAGACGACCTAGGGCTACATCTGGAACTTCGAGGCCTACACGGGGATGCAGCGGACCCTCGAGAACACTGTGTTAGGCCTCGTGGAACCGCTGAAGGACCAGGGCTACAAGTTGTTCACAGACAACTACTACAATTCTGTAGCCCTGTGCGAACGCCTCTTCACAGCAGGCTTTTACGTGTGTGGGGCCGTATGACTGCCTAGAGGAGCACCACGCCAGCTGCAGGCCATCGCCAGGGCTAAGAGCCTGCCTGAGGGGGGAATGGCGTACAGGCACAAGGACAACGTGCTCGTCCTGCTGTGCAGGGACAAGCGCATTGTGAGCATGGTGTCCACCTTCCACAGCCCCGACACCATTCCAAAGAGGGTTCGAGGGAAGGTGCGGGGTAATGACAGGCGGACAACCTATGTGCAGAAGGTAGTCCAGAAGCCTGTCGTTGTGGAGGACTACAGCAGGTACAGTCGTCAGCAGAAGTTCGCTGCAAGGCTACTCGTATGGTGTGAGTCAGTTGGTCTGGCAATAGTGTATAGTGAATAGTTGCCAAATATGCATTTAAATGCTGTTTATGATGTTTTTTGTACTATTTTTTATCAGTAGAATTGGCCTAGAAAATAATTCCGTATACAAATTATGTCCATAACGTAAGAAAATGCAGAAGCCGTCAGAACATCTTATAAAATAACGTGTGAGAATAATACTTTGATTTTTCAGAATAATCTAACTGCAACCTCCTTCTCCTTCTCTAACCTTCCTCCCTCCTCGTGTCCCTCCCACCCTCCCCTCTTCCTCTTGCCCCCCCCTCTCTCTTTCTCTTCTCTCTCTCTCTCTGCCGTGTTGCTATATGGATTTAGTTGCCCAGCCACTGACGAATTCAGTATGGCTGAACTGAAATAATAAGGCTATTCCGCTTTATAATTATTCGTCTCCCTGCCCTCTCTACCTTTATTTACTCATACACAGAAATACCGTGTTCATTACACTGCATTTCTTTCTTGACCATTTAACCCTTTCTTCATCACCATTTTAACCCTGTCTTCATCACCAACTGACCTCTCTGCTGCACTCGTATTCTTACAGCACTATATCCATTTGGCTCACTAAAAACACACACATCATCAATAACTTATTAGCATTCCTTTATCTTCTCGTCCCGTTTAGTCCTACCCTGTCTCCATCCTCCTCTTCCTTCATCTGGCTATTATTTCTCCAACATTTGTCGCTCCCAACAATTATCCTAAACTGAAAGATGCAGGTATTCTTGTGTTGTAATACTGGAGTTATGCTTTAAGTGATTTTTGCCAGTCGATGGCGACTATCGGATTATGCCTAACAGACATCCTTGACCATTTGCCGAACTATTTTCCCAATTCTTTAGGAAAGTATTCTCAGTCACTTGATGTGAATCAGGTTAT
>JAGKTI010035148.1:0-10459 GCA_018397915.1 Birgus latro | reverse complement strand
TGTGTGTGTGTGTGTGTGTGTGTGTGTGTGTGTGTGTGTGTGTGTATGGGGTGCTTGTGTGTGTGTGTGCGGCAGTTGTGTGTGTGGGGGGGTGCTTGTGTGTGGGGGTGCTTGTGTGTGGGGGGAATGTTTGTGCGTGGTGTGTGTGTGTGTGTGTGTACCCTATGAATATATGTATGTGTATATGATGTGTGTGTACGTATATAGTCAATGTGTGCATGTCTATATGTATGTATGTAGTTATGTGTGTATGTACGTATTTTCATCCTTTTTTTGTGTGTGTGTCCGACTCCGGACATAGGTTTCACAGCGTGCTATCAAGGCCCAGCAGTCCTCCTACATACCAACACCTCTACATGTCACCACTTCGGCGCTAACACCCACCATCCATATTGAATACATGCTAGGGCTGTCTCATACAGGACTGGTGTATTGGTATTAACGGGGGTATTTTTACGACATGTCGGCGGGTCTTCTGGTAGATCAGTAATGCCTGATTTAATGAAATTCGAATCCTTAAACTGTTCCCTGCCCCAGCGAGGATTCGAACCTGGGTCCGTCGGGACTGCAAGCCACCTCTCTACCGATCGAGCCACGATAGATACAGTGCGTGCCAACGATAGATACAGTAACTGACAAACAAAATAATTCAATAATTCCTCTCATAGACAGAGGAAGGGATCAAACGGCTTTCTTTCCTTTTCCTTTATTAACCCCTTCACACCTAAGACCTGTTTTATTATTGCAATTTAATATCAACTTTACTTCCAGTCTCCTTTTGTTAAGTTTAATAGGGCTATGTACGTAATGAATGATTTTTAGTGATTTATTTTATTTTACTGACTTATTTTAGCGTAGTAGGGGGTTAATGGCGGCTGTATCTACCTGTCTACCTGTCTATCAATCAGTTACTTTATCTATCAGACTATCTGTTCATCCATCTATCAATCTCTATCTATCTACAACCAGACGATTTCCTTGCTCTGAAAACCCCTTAACCCTCTTGACTCCCTCCCTCTGTCCCTCCCTATCCCCCCAAAGGACGATGGTGGGAGGCAGGTGAGGGGTAGATCCAGCCTGCAGTCCACTGGGTTCACGTTTCAATTGAACCTTGGGACACAGCAACAAAAAACAACATCATCATCATTGCAGTAATAGTAGTAGTAGTAGTAGTAGTGTGAACAGAATTCTTTACTCCACACGTTTCAAGAATCACATTACTTCTTACCCTATCCACACTACACGTTCCTAACTCCACCTCCACTGCTCTTCTTCGTGACTGTTATATCTTCTGCTCTCCACACTACGCACTCCACACACTGGTGGTGGGGAGGGAGGCCTTCATGTGGTGGCACTGATATAACTGGGTTGGTGGATCTGCCTTGTTATGCCCTCAACTCCCTCTATCCTACCACCTGCTACTGATACTACTACTACTACTACTGCTACTACTACTACTACTACTACTACTACTACTACTACTACTACACTACTACTATTACTACTACTGCTACTACTACTACTACTACTACTGCTACTACTACTACTACTACTACTACTGCTACTACTACTACTACTACACTACTACTATTACTACTACTGCTACTACTACTACTACTACTACTGCTACTACTACTACTACTACTACTACTACTACTACTACTACAGCTACACATCCCACAATAAATCATCTTCGTGACTTTTCGCTGTCATGGCGACGCATCAAACTCTCACACTCATACGTTAACGCGATTTCCAAAAAAACTTTATGCAATCATCATCACCATCATCATCATTTCGGGACGATTAGGCAGTATTATCCTCGGCCGTGATCCTCTTAGGCCGTTACAACTTTAGGTCATTTGGAGTTTAGGCCGTAAGACATTTAGGCCGTGAGACGTTTAGGCCGTGAGACATTTAGGCCGTGAGACACTTAGGCCGTGAGACGTTTAGGCCGTGAGACGTTTAGGCCGTGAGACGTTTAGGCCGTGAGACGTTGAAGCCGTAAGACGTTTAGGCCGTGAGACGTTTAGGCCGTGAGACGTTTAGGCCGTAGGTTGTTTAGGTCGTTTACCAGTTTGGTGTTACGGCCTAAATGACCAGGACCGATCCTCATTATCATCAACATTTGCGTAACAGTACTGCCATCATCACTCAGGCATCACAGTTACCATTCAGCTTTCATCATTATCACAATCTCCACCATAATCACCACAATCACCATCATCTTCATTCATACATCATCATTATTCACCAATGTCATCATATCTGCGCACTTGTGGATAGGGTGAGGGAGGTGAATGAGGATGATGATGAAGATTATGATGATGAGGATGAGGAGGAGAAGCAGGAGGATGAGAAGCAGGAGGAGGAGCAGGAAGAGGAGGGACAGGAGGAGGAGGCGGAGGAATAGGAGCAGGAGGAGGAGGCGGAGGAATAGGAGCAGGAGGAGGAGGCGGAGGAGGAGGCTGGCGGGAAGGGGGGCCACAGGGAATCGCCTCCATGTCACCCTGTCTGCACCATCAGGCAGCCCTCTCTCCAACACCATCCCCACTCATACACCTCTCCACCCCGTCCCTCATCGCCTTCCTCAGTCGCCCCCTTCCCCTCCGTCCTCCATCACACTCACATTCAGTCTCCTACTCAGTCTCTCACTCTATTCACTCTATATGGGATGGGTAGGTATATGGGTGTGGTTTGGAGAAAGGGCAGCCTGATGATGTAGGTCAGGGTGATATGGAGGCGATTCCTTTGTGGCCACACTTATCGGCATCACCATCACCACCACCTACATCACGACCTTTTTACGGTAGTCGATGATGATGATGATAGTGATGATAATTTTAATGATGGCAATGACGATGATAATGATAAAAATGATAATGGTAATGATGATAATGATGATGATACTGTTGATAATGATAAACCTTTAATATGTTGGCGAAATAATCTTAGTTTCACTGTCTCAGTTGTACCCGTCGTTCGGTGTGGAATTTTATTACTATAATTGCTAAAATAAAATTCCTAAACGAAAAGAAAAGCAAGAAAATGTATCAAAATAAACAAATCTACGAGAGCACCAGGCCCAGCCACAAGGGCATGGAGTGCGGCGAGCCCCACGCCGAGCCGTGCGGGCGCCCGGAGTGCTTCAGGAGGGTGCTGGCCGCGTGGGAGGCGGCGGGGAAGGAGGTGAAGGGGGCCGTGAAGGGCGTGGAGGCCCACCGACCCTCATCCCACATCCCGCCCCTCTCGGCGCCACCCCAGCTGCCTGGCACCACCGGTCTGCCTGACACCACCGGGCTGCCTGGCACCACCACACGGCCTGGCACCACAGGGCTGCCTGGCACCACAGGGCTGCCTGGGGCCACTGGTCTGCCTGGCACCACTGCACGGCCTGGCACCATTGAGCTGCCTGGCACCATCGGGCTTCCTGGCACCACCGGGCTGCCTGGAAGCACCGCACGGCCTGGCACCATTAAGCTGCCTGGCACCATCGGGCTTCCCGGCACCACAGGGCTGCCTGGGGCCACCGAGCTGCCTGGCACCACCACACGTCATGGAACCACCAGAGGGCCGGGGATCACAACAGGGCCGGGGATCACAACAGGGCCGGGGATCACAACAGGGCCGGGGATCACAACAGGGCCGGGGATCACAACAGGGCCGGGGACCACAACAGGGCCGGGGACCACAACAGGGCCGGGGACCACAACAGGGCCGGGGACCACAACAGGGCCGGGGACCACAACAGGGCCGGGGACCACAACAGGGCCGGGGACCACAACAGGGCCGGGGACCACAACAGGGCCGGGGACCACAACAGGGCCGGGGACCACAACAGGGCCGGGGACCACAACAGGGCCGGGNACCATCGCACGTCCAGGGACCGCCGGGCAACCAGGACCCACTGGTAGGCCAGGACCCACTGGGCGGCCAGGGCTCACTGGGCAGCCAGGGCCTACTGGTAGGACAGGGCCCACTGGGCAACCAGGGCCCACCGGGCAACCAGGGCCCATTGGTAAACCAGGGCCCACTGGGTGGCCAGGGCTCACTGGGCAGCCAGGGCCTACTGGTAGGCCAGGGCCCACCGGGCAACCAGGGCTCATTGGTAGGCCAGGGCTCACTGGGCAGCCAGGGCCTACTGGTAGGCCAGGGCTCACCGGGCAGCCAGCCCCCACCGGACGGCCAGGGCCCAGTGTGCATCCAGGGCCCACTGGATGGCCAGGGCCCAGTGGGCAGCCAGGGTCCATTTGTAGGCCAGGGCCCACCGGGCGGCCAGAGACCACTGGGCGGCCAGGGCCCACTGGGCAACCAGTACCCACTGGTAGACCAGGGCCCACCGGGCAGCCAGGGCCCACCGGACGGCCTGGGCCCAATGGGCAGTCAGGGCCCACCGGGGGGCGGCCAGGGACCACTGGGCAGCCAAGGCCCACCGGATTGCCTAGGCCCACTGGTTGGCCAGGGCCCACCGGACGGCCTGGGCCCAGTGGGCATCCAGGGCCCACCGGGGGGCGGCCAGGGCCCACTGGGCGACCGATACCAACCACACAGGGGCGTCCTGCTGTGCCCCCAACACAACCTCCTACCCGTCCCCTTCCCACCCAACAACACTCCGTCCCGTTTCCCCCCACCCTATATAGAACCCCGACGCCTACCCCATCTCTTCCAACTATATACAGAACTCCCACTCCTACCCCTTCACTCCCAACTATCTTTAAAACCCCCACCCCCAGCCCTAACCCTCCTTCTCCTAACACTCCCCCCACCCCCTCTGTCAAAACCCCGCTGGCCACAGCTCCTGGCCGACTCTTCCCCTCCTCTACAACCCCTACTCCCCTTCCTCCCACCCCTACTCCTGCTGCCCCATCCCCTATTTCTCGTAACTCTCCCCCTACTCCCTCTATCAAAACACCTTTGGTCATCGCGCCTGGGGGTCTCTTCCCTTCCTCTTCCACCCCTATTACCCTTCCTCCCACCCCTACTCCTGCTGAGCCCTCCTCCCTTTCTCCCAATTCTCCCCCTACTCCCTCTATCAAAACCCCAATTTTCACTGCGCCTGGCCGCCTCTTCCCCTCCTCCTCACCCCTCTTGAGCAATCCCTCTCCCTCGTCACAAGCCTATATCGAGGACCAATACATCGTCCTTGATAAATGGGCTCAGGTCATAGCGGAAAAAGCCAAAAATAAAATCCTGCAGGCAGTGCAGGAAAACCCGTGTGGCACTATAAATTTGTCTCTCACAGGCCTCCTCCCTCAAAATGTGATTGACTCTCCCAAAAAGAGAAAAGGAAAAAGGGGGAAGAAAAGGGGAGAGCAAGAGAGGGAGAGAAAGAAAAGAAAAGATAAACAAGACAACATGAATGAGGGAAAAAGAAAGACAGGGGGGAAGAGGAAAAGGAAGGAGATTGGGGAGAAGAAGAGTGGAAATGAGGGAGTCAAAGAGGTGAATATGGGTAAAATAGGAGAGATGCGGGAGGGAATGCAGTCTAAACGGGAAAAGGTTCGAAACGAGGACAAGAAAGAAAAGGATATTAGCCAGTCCCCGTCGTCGCAGCCGCATCGAAACATAAAAATACAGCTTCACGTCAAAAGGGATTAGGTGTGATCTCCCTGATGCTTTGATTTACAGACGTCCATCGCCTCTCTCCACATCCCCCGAAAGGTAGATTGGTCTACAAAAACGCCCTCCACATCCCTCGAAAGGGGGATTAGTCTACAAAAACACCCTCCACATCCCTTGAAAGGGGGATTGGTCTACAAAAACACTCTCCACATCCCTCAAAAAGGGGATTAGTCTAGCAAAACGCCCTCCACATCCCTCAAAAGGGGGATTAGTCTGCAAAAACACCCTCCACATCCCTCGAAAGGGGGATTGGTCTACAAAAACGCCCTCCACATCCCTCGAAAGGGGGATTGGTTTACAAAAACTCCTTCCACATCCCTCGAAAGGAGGATATGGTCTACAAAAACGCCCTCCACATCCCTCGAAAGGGGGATTGGTCTACAAAACCATCCACCACATCCCTCGAAAGGGGGATTGGGTTTACAAAACGTCTTCCACATCCCTCGAAAGGGGGAGTGGCACACAACTCCTTGCTGCAGTGGCACACAACTTGCTGCAGTGGCACACAACTCCTTGCTGCAGGTGTGCATTAAACACCTCTACCCTTTACGTTTGTGTCATTCTGTCTGAAGACGTAATATACGAAAGTACTCACTGTCACTTCTTTCATTTCTCCTGTGGTTATTTTGCATATATACAGTATATATATTGACTAGCAGGGTACCTGGATTTGGCGGGGGCAAAAAGGTAAACACTCTAATCACACACACACACACACATGACAGGTCTCTCTCTCACTGACGTAGAGAGATAGGAAGTGATCTTTACCTGCAGCGGATGGACACAAGTTAATGACGATGAAATGAGACGATGATGATGAAATGAGATGATGATGATGATGATTAAAGACCACTGATGATGACGATGATGATGATGATTATGATACCAAAAATGATGCTGATGCTGGTAAACATGATGATCACGATGATGATGATGATAAGACCACTGATGATGATGATGGTGAGGATGATAAGACCACTGATGATGATGATGATGATGATGGTGAGGATGATAAGACCACTGATGATGATGATGATGATGGTGAGGATGATAAGACTACTGATGATGATGATGATGATGATGATGGTGAGGAAGATAAGACCACTGATGATGATGATGATGATGGTGATGAAGATAAGACCACTGATGATGATGATGATGATGGTCAGGAAGGTAAGACCACTGATGATGATGGTGAGGAAGATAAGACCACTGATGATGGTGATGATGATGGTGAGGATGAGAAGACCACTGATGATGATGATGATGATGGTGAGGATGATAAGACCACTGATGATGATGATGATGATGGTCAGGAAGGTAAGACCACTGATGATGATGGTGAGGAAGATAAGACCATTGATGATGATGATGATGATGGTGAAGATGATAAGACCACTGATGATGATGATGATGATGGTGAGGAAGATAAGACCACTGATGATGATGATGATATGATGGTGAGGAAGATAAGACCACTGATGATGTTGATGATGATGGTGAGGAAGATATGATGATGATGGTGAGGAAGATAAGACCACTGATGATGATGATGATGATGGTGAGGAAGATAAGACCATTGATGATGATGATGATGATGATGGTGAGGAAGATAAGACCACTGATGATGATGATGATGATGGTGAGGAAGATAAGACCACTGATGATGATGATGATGATGGTGAGGAAGATAAGACCACTGATGATGATGATGAGCACAATACAAACACTGCAAATACGCGTACTCTCCGTCGATGCTTTTATCCTCTTGTCGTGGGGGATGGGAAACGGTGTTCAGGATGGTACAAAGGAATTTTCTTGGTTAATGGAAAATCCTGGCTGCTGTTTTGATGGAAGAATTATATGTTGACTCTTTTTGTACGCGGGACTTTTTATATATTGGAAAAAAAAAAATGATCTGTTAGAAGAAGTCAAGTTGATTTATTGTTATCATCATTATTAACTCGATGGGTATAATCACTGAGTACCGTAGATGTGCATTATTTCCGCTGAAGTATGCTGTTTTTCTACCACTGTTCAATGTCTTCAACACACACACACACACACAGGCCAAACCTCAGCGAATATTCATACTGTTTTTGTTTCATTAATATTGGCATTTGTTAACTCTTCATATTCTGCCCCTGCAACCTTCACTACTTATCCACATCCCTCCACAGCCACCCGTCCCTTCCCTACACCTCCCTTACTCTCCTTCTATCTTCCTCATACCTCACAGCTCCCATGCCACACCTCCCATTTCGCATATACCTCCGCACATTCCATATTCTCTCCTCTTCAAATTCCTCTCCAACCCCTCCCACAAGCCATTCACACCTGCCACATACTTCCCCATCATCCCAACCAAACTACCTGTCTACCTCACACCTACTCATCCCTCCCTAGTCATTCACACCTCCCCATACTTCCCCATGATCCTTCCCAACCACCTTTCTTTCCCTCACCTCTCCCACATTCCTACCAACCCACCCACATCCTCCCAAAATCCCTCTCTTCTCAAGCTATATATTTTATCCATGCGTCCCTACCATCCCAAATTCCCATCCCACATATTCCAAGTCACCCTCCTCCACCATACCTCCACACCTCCCTTCCTCCTTCCCTCCACCCACCTCTCCCACGCCTCTCTTTCCTCCATCTCTCCCCTTAACCCCTACCGTCCTTACTGCCCCCCTATGCTCACATAAAACATCCAGCTGGAAAGATGTCAAGGCGAAGTGTACGGCCCATGACGAGACTGAGGAGGAGAGGGAGAGAGAGATAGCAGTATATATGAGTGGACCAGTATGTGTACAGTATGTGTGGTGTGTGTGTGTGTGTGTGTGTGTGTGTGAGTGTATCCATTATGGCTACTGGTTCTTTCAGGAACTCAATGGCAGCTTTCACAGAGCCATTGCAAGTACCACACCAACGTTTTAAGCACTGATACAGCAAAAATGATTGGTTTCACTTCGTTGTTGGTTGGTACGCCGCCTCCATATGCTGGCTGAAATGTCGTGGTTGTTGCTGTTCCTGCTGCTGCTGTTGTTATTGTTATTGCTCAGTCAAGGATTTGTCAAAACAGAGTTACGTAAGACATTAAAGAAAACATATCATCGTCTCCATAACTCTTTCAAACACCTAACAGGAGAAGTACACAGTCTTACAAGAGAAATATTTGATACTGCTACGGACACAATAGCATCCCAGGGCCGTCGACGGGCAGACAGTGCTCACGGGATCCCCCCTGGCTCTGTAGCAGATTAAGACCGACCACAACAAGAACCAATTATACCTGCCAATTTGAGCTCAACTGGATGCTACTCAATCGACCATAACAACAACAAACTATTCCTCTCAACTACAATGACCAGTTACACCTACCAATTTAGACTCAACTGGATGCATTTAATCGACAATGACAACTACAAACCAATCCTACCAAACTGAACTCCACTGGAAATGGCATATTATTTTGTCCTGTCTTTTCATGTGTGTGTTTGTGTGTGTGTGTGTGTGTGTGTGCGTGTGTGTGTGTGTGCGTGTGTGCGCGCTCTGTAGGATGATCTCTTTCTTCTAGTTCATCAAGTCTCCCCTAACCATAGCAACCTCTCCTGTTGTCATGAAAAATAAAACATAGATTAAAGATTGCCAATACACACAAGGAAATGTTTATAGTCTGATGTTTGACCTTACACGCACACACACACACACACACACACACACACAAACACACACACACACACGCTAACCTTTTGTTATACTCTTGGTTCCTTAACTCCCCCCTCTCTCTCTCTCTCTCTCTCGCCTCCCACACACGCACAGAAGCAGACAGACAGACACATCCGACACCAGAGTATAAATAAACAAACGAACACAATCACATACAAGGACTTCCGGGATTGAGAGAGAGAGAGAGAGAGAGAGAGAGAGAGAGAGAGAGAGAGAGAGAGAGAGAGAGAGAGAGATTCACTTGTGTGTTTATATGGTTGTGATGTGAGAGAGATACACAGAGAAAGAGAAAGACAGACAGATAAGAGGGACACACACACACACACATAGACACACACACAACACACACACACACGCAACGATGCCTGTGCTGCTTTTCCCAGACACTCTGCAGAGTACCTGAGGCTAATTGGCAGCTCCGCTACCTGACCAGAGAACAGGTGTGCCCTTTAGCCCCAGAGTGCCGGTGTCGCTTTATGTACTTTACTGTGGCTCATACAAGACGATTTTATTCAGCTGAGTGTGAGGTATAGGAGTCTGAGAGGGTTTATGCTGTAGTCGTCTCATCTTAACTTGGCCCGGAGTTTTGTGCCCTTCCAGCTTATTTCACGTAGCTCAGGGACAGAAAAAAGATAACATTTCTGCTCCACGTTCTTTCCCTATCACTTCCTCGTGACTAGCATCATGTTCTAGTGCTAATCTATTGCTACAACTCGGTATTATGGATGAGGCTAGGCGGTATTAGGCCAAGTTAGTGTAAAAAGGGGACAGAATCACCACTCTCACATTATCCTGACAACACTGGTATTCCATTCAAGATAACACGATTTTATTTAGCTGAGAGGCATGCGAGTCAGAGTGTGTTAATATCTGGAATTATATATTTTCTTTGCACGGACTCTTTGACATTTCATTTCGTCCAACATCATGAGATTTTGTTACACTAAAAGAATCCCAGTAGTTCGCAGCTTAAGAATGAAAAAAAAATAAAAACTAATCTCTCAGCTAGTTCAGTGTTAAGGTAAAATATCCGTCTATAGTTTAATTTAATATTTTTGCTACTCTGACGTCTTTTATTCCCTTATCTTGCTACCGCCAGACAATG
>JAGKTI010035145.1:0-11317 GCA_018397915.1 Birgus latro | reverse complement strand
ACAGAAGAAATCTGTGCAGCATGTGAGGTGGTGTGTGGGGTGAAGAGGAGACGAAAGGGGGTTCAGGGAACAGCATGGTGGACCGAAGAGGTGAGAGAGGCTGTGGCACAAAAGAAGAAAGCATATAATGAGTGGATGAGAAACAGGGGCAACGAAGAAGCCGAGAGACGGACGAGAGAGTTATATGTAGTGAGGAGGAGAGAGGTGAAAAGATTAGTAAGAGAGAGTAAGAAGAGAGTGGATGAGGAATTTGGAAGGAATTTGAGTGCAAAGTGGAGGGAATGTAAGAAAATGTTCTGGAAGGAGGTAAAGAGAGCTAGACAGGGTGCCAACGAAGGCAGTGGGGGTGTGAAAGATAAAAATGGTAGATTACTAGTGGAGAAGGGAGAAAAAGTAAACAGATGGAGAGAACACTTCAATGAACTGTTGAACATAGAGAATGAAAGTAATGCAAGTATAAGTGGCTGGGGAATGGCAGGGAGAAGGAGGGTTGTGAGAAGAGAGGAAGAAATCAGTAGGATGGAAGTGGTGGAAGCAATGAAGAAAGTTAAAATGGGGAAAGCACCAGGAATTGATGGAGTGTGTGGTGAAATGCTGAAGCATGGGGGAGAGATAGTAATAGAATGGATGTGGAAGGTGTGCAGTTTGGCTTGGGAGGAGGGTAGAGTCCCGGAGGATTGGAAGTCAGGTATAATTATTCCTCTGTACAAAGGAAAAGGGGAAACAGCAGTGTGTGGTAATCATAGGGGCATTTGCCTTCTCAGTGTAATAGGATAAATATATGGTAGGATACTTATTGACAGAGTTAGGGAAATTACTGAGGAATTAGTTGGAGAAGAACAAGGAGGTTGTAGGAAGGGAAGAAGCTGTGTAGACCAGATATCCATTCTTAGATCCTTAGTAGAAAAGTTTCTAGAGAAGGGCAAGAAGTTGTATGCAGCCTTCAAGGATCTGGAGAAAGCATATGACAAGGTGGATAGACAAGGTTTGTGGAAGGTATTAAGAATATATGGAGTGGATGGGAAGTTGTTGAAGGCAGTGAAGAGTATATGTATAAGGGTGCTAAGGCTGCAGTGCGTGTGGATGGCAAACTGAGTGAATCTTTCCATTTGAAAGTTGGATTGAAACAAGGATGTGGCATGTCTCCATGGTTGTCCAATCTGTATATGGATGGGGTTATAAAAGAGATACAAGGTCGGGCAGTGGATGTTGGAGTGGCCCTAGTGAGAGAGGGCAGTGTGTGGAAACTCCCTGTACTGCTGTTTGCAGATGATACTGTGTTGTTGAGTGAAGACGAAGGGGAGCTGCAAGGCTTGGTAGATGAGTTTGGGAGAGTGTGTAAGAAACGGAATCTAAAGGTGTATGTGGGGAAGAGTAAAGTGATGGTCTTCGAGAGAAGTGAAGCCAGTGAGTGTACAGTGAGATTGGATGGGAAGGATATGGAGAATGTGAGTGAATTTAAGTACTTGGGCAGTGTGATGAGTAAGGATGGTAGTCTGGAGGGTGAAGTGCTCGAAAGGGTGCAGCAGGGAAGGAAGGTTGCTGGTTCGTTGAAAGCAGTGATAAGAAACAGGGAGGTGAGCATGGAAGTGAAAAAGTTGTTACATGACAGTATTGTGATACCAACTCTGACATATGGAAGTGAAGCTTGGACCCTGTTGGAAGGACAGAAGTCAAGAGTGAGAGCAGTAGAAATGAGTTATTTGAGAGGAGCATGTGGAGTCACATGGAGAGACAGACTAACAAATGAGGAAGTGAAGGAGCGTTGTGGTGTGGTTGAGGATGTGATGGGAAGCGTTAGGAGAAACACGTTAAGGTGGTTTGGGCATGTGGAGAGGATGGAGAGTGAAAGACTGACGAGGAGAGTGTATGTGAGTGAGGTGGAGGGGGCGAGAGGGAGGGGGAGGCCGAGGATGAGATGGAGGGATGGAGTGGAGAGGTATATGAGAGAGGGGGGTGTGAGTTGGGAGCGTGGTAGTGAAATGGCAGGGGACAGAGTGATATGGAGGCGATTTGTTTGTGGCCACCCCGTTCGGGATTGAGGCGTCTGGCAATAGATAGATAGATAGAGCAAGTAGATATTGGAACCCCTTGCGGGCCACTCAATCTCACGTATAATATTCCTTGGAGGATAGCAAAATTCAAACTCAAAGTGACTTAACCTAAGATTTACCAAAAAAGAAAAAAAAAAGATCTCTTCAAATTTTGAATGAACAAGAACTGATAGACAAATTACTCTTCGAGACTATGGTTAACATAAAACAGAGTATAGCTAAGATCTATAACTCTAAGAATATGAATCTTCACAGCTAACTAACATTCAAAAGACACAGATACACGCGAATACAGTAATCTCGTTGTCTAAGTTGGACTCATGGGGAAGAATTTAACTAGGATCTATAACTTTAAGATTATGAATCTTCACAACTAAATCGATATTTCAAATGATACAGATACACGTGGATATGAATCTTCACAACTGAATAAACACTCAAAATTATACTAATTCATGTGAATACAGTAATCCCGTGGTCACAGATGGACTCCGCGGGAATTCGAAGGATACAGATATACGTGAAGATAATAATCCCGTGGTCACAGATGGACTCTGAGGGGAAAAAATACAGACATATGTGAATGTAGTAATCCCGTGGTCAGAGATGGACCCTGCGGAGTTAAAAAAAAAAAAAATACAGATATATGTGAATATTGTAATCCCGTCGTCACAGATGGACTCTGCAGGAATTCAAAAGATACAGATACATCAAATGGATGGATAATTCAAAATGGACCAGCCGATATTCACTAGGATTACGTGAGCTAAGGAGTGGGAGGAATTTAGTGTGAAATGGGCGTTAGGCAGTTACACTCAAGCCAGCCGGCTTCAGGTACTCGCAATCTGCAACGGTAGAAGAGTGGAGCAGCAGTTGTTATTCAGTACAAGAGGAGTCAGGGGAAATATCAACAAGTTAACTTATTAACGGATAACGCAAACAAGAGAAGTGGAGGGGGGAAATTCAGTTGTCGAGTACTAACATGCAACGGCAGAAAAGTGGAGCGGCAGTGGCTGTTGTGTGCTGCTCCCGGTCTTTTATAAACTTCAATCACAGTATTCAGAAATTGGCTAGAACTTTAACTGATTAACTGCAATATCAAAGTATCTTCTAAGATTTCTAAACAGTACGAAAAATACGTTTGCATTCGACATAATTAGAAAAAGTGACATACGATGTTTAACATTTTTGAAATAATCGTACGGGAACTTTAATTACACTGAAGCCGAAATGAATGAGAATTTGAACAATTTATCGCTATGCCGCGGCTACTGGGCCTACGTGACTGACAACACGAGTGTAATGACGCAAATTTTGTGCTCACAAATGACTATCATCAACAATTAGAACTGAGACTACTTTCAGTTCACCACTACATAGTTCAAAAGGGGAATGCTGTTAACACTGACATATGAATTCCTGGATTAGATTATGAAAGACTTTCACAATTGTTAACTTTTACTAAAGCTTATGATGTTATGTGCGTTTGCTGGGAATCGGCCGATCCATATGTATAAACGTTAATCATACTCATACAAATGCTCGACCTATGAAGATTAACTAAGATTAATCTTAAATATATAACTTAACGGCTAAACATTGCACTGTGCAGGTTATATTTACAATACTATTTAAGCCTAAGACTACACTTATATTGCTAACTTATAATAACTTAAAATTACAGCACTACACGGGTCCTTCCTCTGGGAGAAAAAAAAAAATAACTTCGGAAGTCAACAATCACTCATCTACACTTCCTAGGGATGTGTGTGCTGGCAGGATGTACTTAAACAATTGCCTGCAAACCCCTCTGCGAACTCAAGATAAAGATTTCCCTGACTCTTCTCTAAAATAAGTGGCACCTGTCGGTCCATGAATAATCGCGTACCCCAGGGGGTCGCTTCTCTGTCTCGACAAAACTCTCCAAATTCAGTGGAGAGATGTGCCCCAGCCAACCTCCTGCCTGGGTGGCAACATGTTCTTCTCATCCGGACTGACCTGGACTTTCGCTGCCAGGATCGTCTCAAGGGCACTTTCCATGCACACAACTTACCATCACATTCACACTTGCATTCATTCACTCTTACGCTTCCAGCTCTTCACCTAGTACTGATGACCGCCTGTCAGGTCCTGAAGTCACTGACCCACACTAGACCATGTTGACTGTAACTTGAGGGGGTTCCATGGTTTTCCATCGAATTAAGGCAATTGAGGTTTCCCACTGAAATGGACTGCGCCTTTAACCCAAACTTCAATGAACTCTAGACACAGTCAATAGTCAGACAGTCTGACCCGCACACATTTCCCTGTCCTTCACTTAAATTAATACTGCCATAACCAGCTTCACTCAACATTCCTCAATAAGTTTCAGGGGAGGGTGTCTCGCATGGGGTGGTAATTGTACATCCATTAAACCAGGTTCAAAGGCTTCTTCCAGGGGTTCTAAGAGCCACTCTTCCCCACTGTAATAGGGCTTCACTTGTCCTGTGGCTCTTTGTATCTTTTTCCTCGTGAACACATTTTCTGCCACGTACACACTTCCATCCATCAACACTTCCACTACACAATATGGACTGTCCCATTTCACATTGAGTTTTCGACACGTACCGAATGCCACAGTTTCCTTCTTAATCCGCACAAGGGTTCCAACTCCAACCGCTTGATTCTTCCGCCTTAGCCACGTCTCTATACCGACACGTCATCTTCCGGTGCGTTTCCCGAATGATTGCATGAGCGACAGCCATCTTGTCTTCCTCACCGTCGACGGAGGGTTAGGGTGCACCATCTAGCCTAGGAGGATGGTGAGAGATGAAGGCGAAGAAGGGTTGCTGTCCTGTGGATGTATGGACTGCCTGATTCATGGCAATCTGACATGGCTGGAGAAATTGGGACCAGCAAAGAGGGTGACCCTGACTTAAGGCGGAAAGGACCGACTTCAGGTCCGATGCATTCGCTCAGTGATCTCGTTCCCTTGGGGATGATAGGGGGTCATGTAGTAGAGGGTGATTTGGTGTCGCTGGCAGAACGCTGGAAGTCTCTGGTGGTGAACTCGCCTCTGTAGTCCAGTACGATACTGCAAGGTGTTCCATAGTCTGCCACATACTGTCCAAGTTTGTCTGTGATGTGTGTGGACTGTTTGAGAAGAAGCTAATGAATCGGCTGTAATGGCCCACTACTGTAAGAACATAACGGTAACCCTAGACTCCAGCAACCAAGTCAGTAAGATCTATGCCAATCCTCTCCAGTGGCTTATTCACTGGAGGCAATTCCTTCCACTTTTGCTGCAGTCCACTGTCCTGTTTGGATCTCTGACAAGTTACACATTTTTTGACATATTCACACACATCAACCTTAAGATTTTGCCAATAATGTAGTACTTCAGTCTTTTTGATAGTTTCTTTTGTCCTAGATGACCAGTTAACTCATGTGCATGTTGAAGAACCTGTACAACTAAGGTACACGGGACTATGAGGCTATAATGAGGACAACTGTCTGCCTTCTCCCACACAAAATATAACACTTCGTTGGTTAAGCCAAACTGATCTAAGGTGGCTTTTGGTAGTCTTTTGGCGGGCACTTGACCACATTCGAGATACTGTGCTAGTCCTCCCCATGCAGGTTCTTCTCTTTGACAGGCCTTCATTTGTTGTCAATCCAACCTGAGCCAGGCGGCTTCACGTGGACGGACTACTACTTTTCTGGGAGTGACAACTGACCTCTACAAATTGTTTTTACCCATGAGATACTGATGTCATAGTTATATTCTCGCATTTCTAGGATCCGTCGATTCATCCGAGGTGATTTAGTCTTACATTTGAATATACAAGTGAGAGGGTGGTGATCAGTAACTACTGTAAAACGGGTACCCCATAGATGATGATGGAAGTTACGGCACGCAAGGACTACAGCTAGGGCCTCTTTAATTGTCGCTGAATATCGTGTTCCACAGGGTTTCAACTTTTTAGAAAAATACCTGATCGGCTTGTTGGCACCGTCAGATTGAATCTGGCTCAGGACTCCCCAACATGAGTGTTATTAGCGTCTGTAGTGAGGATGAATGATTGTTCTATCTGAGCTCTAACTAAGATATGGGCATTCATGAGGCAAGACTTGAGTTGATCATAGGATTTCTGGCATTCGTCCGTCCAGATAAACGTTACCTGAGAATTATTTAAGTTGGCAAGGGGCGTAGCAATTTTTGCAAATGATGGAACATGTTTTCTGTAAAATCCACACATTCCTTGAAATCACCTTACTTCCTTTACAGTGGTGGGAGGTTTCATCTTTGCGACTGCTTCAACATTCTTCCTATCAAGTTAGCTTTCTTTGGCAGATCTGATGACCTAGGAAGGTGACTTCTATACAGCTGAATTTGCACTTACTGAGACTTAATTTCACTCCGTTGTCAGTTAGTAACTCGAAAAGTTGCCTCAGCCATTCTAATAGGACAGGATATTCAGGTGGCCAAAGAATCAAATCATCCAAATAATTCTTAGCCCAACCCTCCTGTAAGAGAGGTGCTAGTATTGAAACCATTCGCCTGGAGAATTTTGCAGGGGAACAATTGAGAGCGAATGGGAGACGTCAAAATCGGAATAGTGCGACCTCATCACTGAAGATAGTGAGGTCACAGCTTTCTTCATCTAACAGAATTTGGAAATACGCCTCTCGCAGGTCAAGAGTGACATAATACTGATGCACGGCCGCTTATTCAACTAGCTCATCCAATCGTGGGAGAGGGTAGATGTCAGCCACGAGGTGTTGATTCACATGACAATAATCGAGACATACGCGTTTGCTACCATCTGGTTTATTTACAAGTGCAGTAGGTGACACCCAAGCCGTGGTAGATCGTTCTATGATTTCTCTGTCCTCCATATCACTTAGCACGTCTGCAATGATCTCTGCTTGTTCGGGATAGCGGTACATGGGTCCACGACTGGGCTGAGGATCAGCTGCTTTAATATGAGCAGGAGGGCCACTGATGAGTCCTAACTCACTTTTTTCGAGAATAAAGAGAGGATCATCCTTAAGGATTAACTGAGTTAAGTCTTCTTGCTGGGCTTTAGTGAGATGAATACCAGTTTAGTTCTCTAATTAGTTTTTTTCAACCTCTGAACACGTGTCCTGATTTGTCTGACTTGATCATTTTCTGGGAAAAAGTCATTGTGAATTTTAGTGACACTAACCCTACCAGGATGTGGATTATCTATTCTCTCGTATAATCCAACAATTGTGCCCTTACGAAACACCTTCTCCTTCTTAGTCGCAATAGTGAGTGGGAAGTGGATGGAATTCTCAGAACTGACTTTGATTAAATAAGGGTGACTGCTATGACTGACCCAAGGGTGAGGATAAATGAAAAGGTTAGTGCCCGGATCTTCTTTTACAAGGACAGACATAAACTTAGACTGATTTGGGTCTACTTTCATGGTGGTAAGCAGATTGATCTGCGAGAAGGATCGTGATAGGTTAGAGGGTTCGACTGGGTCAGTCTTCACTCTTTCAACTATTTCCTTTGCCGGCGAATCTGATTCACAAAATAAGGGGAGCCTCCCTATAACATGGCTCTCTTTGCTCCATCCCACATGAGAGGAGCCTGAGCTAGTACACTGCAACCTTGGAGCAGATCTGTGTTGATATAAGAAGATGGCACTGCCGGGAACCATTGTATATGGATCTTCTCATCTCCGACCCCGATTTTTGTCCGCAGCATTCCTAATATTCTCAAAGGGGCGCCTGTGACTCCTTGTAAACAGGGCGGGTTCCGCCGTGTATTTACTTCTCCCCTGATTCGCTGGACAGCTGATTCCTTAATTAGAGTGTAGCTACGATCTTTCCATTTATCACTACACTAATGGTGGGGGATGTATGACCACCGGTTAGTCATAATTTCTGGGGTGGATGTTGCGAATCTTTCGATTTGGAGTCATTTCGTTCTGGAGGTTTATAATTACGTCCGGGACACCCGTGGTCTCCACGACGACATCCGGGTGTGCGGCAGTCAGAACAATGTCCAGCAGGTTTCCGCCAACACTCTTGGAGACTATGTGATGAAGCCAAACAGTGGGCACAATATTTACCACTAGATGTTCTGGAGTTGCTAGGCTGCCCTTTATTCACTCGCACTAGGCTAGATTTGAGCTCGTGGGCCTGGCGTTTGAAATCTTCCATTTCATCTTTCGGTCCAGCTTGACTCGAGTGATCTATCTTGTTCACCGATATGGACGGCAATGGTCAATCCTCTAGTTTCCTTCCCTTGACGATATTCTCGGCGGGTACCGCATTGACACGGAGGGTCTGACTCACTTCCAACAACTGAAGTTCGTGTTCAACTCTATCTAAGAACTTCTTTAACGGGTACTCATCGTCTAGGAATCCCTCGAGTTTTTCTCGTGACGAGAGAGGTAAACCATATTACAGCTTCCGTTTGATTGCTTTGTCACGGTTGGGGAACTTTTCGTTACGGAGTTTATGCTCTATCATCGCGTGCTTGCAGATGAAACGGTGTGTGAAGGCCTGGGGTGACTCTATCCAATCATAACACATTGATTCTAATTCCTGCCGAGCCCGATGAATACTGACTTCGATTGCAAACTCCATTCGAAGAAATTCCTTAAGCGCTGACCGTAAGACTGCTTAGTGTTTTGTCTTGTTATGAATGAAAATGGAAAATTCAGGGCTTACTCTACCCTTCGCAAACTGCATGCGCACCACCTCATCTGAATCACATTTAACTAATTCAAAAAAACATTTCCAGCCGTGCTGCTGCATCGATAACCTGTAACTGGTGGAGTCCCAGAATCGGAATATCACGGGGCTCTGTGAGACTCCCTTTTGCTTTCATTGTTGGATGAGGGTTAGAAGATAGAGGAGAGGATGGATTCGTGGGGAACCGTTGTGCTTCTGACTCGTCTAAATCGCCAAATAACTGAAGAAATCTAGGTGAAGGTTCCTCCTCCTCTTGAATTTGAATAAACACCCTATCTCGCCTGCTCATGGTGTTAAGAGAAGGGTTAACTCTTATTTCTATACTGCCTCACTCTGCTCTCCTTGACATGTGACCCCTAATTTCCGTTAACAACTTCCATCTTACTCCTTTTACTAGACCAATCCATAAAATACGTAAGTTTCGTTTTCATGTCGATTTTCATTCCATTATTAGTGGAGAATAATTATGCCTGTCCTCAAGGAGCTTTAAAGATCAATAATTCTAAAATTATCGCGAGATTAAGTGGGCCTCCAGTGTACTGTTATTGAGGGATTCTATCTCGATTCATTCATTAACTGGAACCATATCTCACGACAACACCTCATCCCATAACAATATTTAATCCCACAACAATATCTTATCCCACCACTTTAGCCACCAGTGCAATACCCGGATTTTGAATACTAGTGTAATGATGGAATATTAGCCACCTGTGTAATGATGAAAAATTAGTTACCAGTGTAATAACCAGAAATTCGTTACCACCAACGCTGACACCAGTGTAACGCTGGCAGTTGAATACCACCAGAGTACTGATGAATTTAGTCACCGTATAATGATTAGAATATTTAGTGACACCAGCATAACGCCGGGAAATTTAGTTACCACACCGGTGTAATGTTCGGATGTTTGTTGCCACCGTAATGATCAGAAACTTAGAGAATATGCTGCCACCAGTCTGACGATCAGACAATAGAGAATATGGGAAATGGCGTGTGTGATCTTATTTTCAAATTGGGTAGCATGATCTTATTTACTGGGCATGAGAAAGTAGATATTAGAACCCCTTGCAGGCCACTCAATCTCACGTATAATATTCCTTAGGGGATAGCAAAATTCAAACTCAAAGTGACTTAACTAAGATTCACTAAATAACAAAAAATAAATAAATAATAGGAAAAAAAAATTACTCTTCAAATTTTGAATGAACAAGAACTGATAGACAAATTACTCTTCGAGACTGTGGTTAACATAAAACAGAGTATAACTAAGATCTATAACTCTAAGAATATGAATCGTCACAACTAACTAACATTCAAAACACACAGATACACGCGAGTACGGTAATCCCGTGGTCTCAGTTGGACTCATCGGGAAGAAAGTAATTAGGATCTATAGCCCTAAGAATATGAATCATCACAACTAAATCAATATTTCAAATTATATAGAAACACAAGAATATGAATCTTCACAACTAAATAAACACTCAAAATGATACTAATACACGTGAATATAGTAATCCCGTGGTCACAGATGGACTCTGCAGGAATCCAAAAGATACAGATACATGTGAATATAGTAATCCCGTGGTCACAGATGGGCTCTGTGGGAATTCTAAAGGTACAGATATTCGTGAATATAGTAATCCCGTGGTCACAGACGGACTTTGAGGGAATAAAAAAAAATACAGACATATGTGAATATAGTAATCCCGTGGTCACAGATGGAGTCTGCAGGAATTCAAAAAAATGCAAATATATGTGAATATAGTAATCCCGTTGTCACACATGGACTGTGTGGGAATTCAAAAGATATATATATACCAAATGGATGAATAATTCAAAATGGACCAGCCGATATTCACTAGGATTATGTGAGCTAAGGGGTGGGGGGAATTTAGTGTCAAATGGGCATTAGGCAGTTAGACTCAAGCTAGCTGGCTTCAGGTACTCGCAATCTGCAGTCATAGAAGAATGGAGCGGCAGTTGTTATTCAGTACAAGAGGAGTCAGGAGAAATATCAACAAGTTAACTTATTAATGGATAACACAAACAAGAGAAGTGGAGGGGGAAAATTCGGTGGTTGAGTACTGAACCGCAATGGTAGAAAAGTGGAGCGGCAGTGGCTGTGTGCTGCTCCCAGTCTTTTATAAACTTATATCACAGTATTCAGGAATTGGCTAGAACTTTAACTGATTAACTGCAATATCAAGGTCTCCTCTAAGATTTCTAAACAGTACGAAAAATACGTTTGAATTGACAATTAGAAAAAGTGACATACGATGTTTAAAATTTTTGAAATAATCGTACGGGAACTATAATTACATCGAAGCCGAAATGAATGAGAATTTGAAAATTTATCGCTATGCAGCGGTTACTGGGCCTACGTGACTGACAACACGAGTATAATAACGCAAATTTTGCGCTCACAAATGACTATCAACAATTAGAACTGAGACTACTTTCAATTCACCACTACATAGTTCAAAAGGGGAATGCTATTAACACTGACATATAAATTTCTGGATTAGAGTATGAAAGAAGATTTTCGC
>JAGKTI010035144.1:0-11317 GCA_018397915.1 Birgus latro | reverse complement strand
CGCGCCTACTGTATATATATATATATATATATATATATACACACACAGTATATATAGTACCTATTTTAGTTATTTTTGTATGAGTTTTTTGCTGATTATATCAGAAAATGCCCATTTTGAAGGGGTTGAAGTGGGGAAGGGGGGAGGAGGCAAAACTCGAAACGGGTAATTTGCAGTAAAATTTGTAATCAAAATCCTACAGAAACACTAAAATTAATAGGTTTCTGAAAAAATAAAAATAAAGGGGAGTTTGGGACTTTATGTTCCTTTTCGTTTTTTGTATTAACCAGATTTGATGTTTGATGTTATGGTAAGGAATAATAACGGCTCTTGAATTTGGCTCTACTCTTTTATTCTTGGAGGGAACAAAGTTTGACAATAATTGAAGCTATGTTGCTGTTGCCAACCTTACTCCACGTCATCTATGAATGCTTACTTGTAAAGCTGGGGAAGGTTGGTTTAGGGGTTGGTGGTAAATGTAAGCTTTAAGCAGCAGGAAGACTACCAGTTCAGTTCATATTCCTCCAGTTTTTGTAGAATTTATCTATTTTCTGGGTGGTAAGTGACCTTTTCCTGCTGAATTTTTCCATTATCTCATTTCCTAAGCCTTGCCCAAGATTTTCTGGTGTACTTCCCAGATGTACCCAAATTCATGTACTTTGTTTTTACAGTAATGGGCATAAATGGTAGCTGACATTAACTTATCCATGTCCCTTTTGTTTTGCTGATAGTTACTTTTAGTGGTTTGTTTCCCATTTCCCAACTGGAGGTTAGGTTAGGTTAAATTGTCAGGTACAGTTAGGCCAGGTTAGGTTAGCTTGTTCTGGTGTGTTATGTTAATGTTAGGTATCATATGGATAGGTTATGTGAAGCTAGATTAAAATATATTTTACATTTGGCTTTATTCCTTTCATGCAAGTTGTGGTGGAAATCCCCACTTTGTAAATTGGTAGAGTATTAAAAGCACCTGGGACTCATCCTCCAAACATTTCACTTACACCATTATGCAGAGGAATCAAAAGAGTTGACATATCAGGACATGGCAAAAAACTAGGAAACAGATTTTACAAACTTTCACCACCCCAGGAAAAATATAAGATCAGGAAGAAGTGATTTGGTAAGGTGTTTTACTGCTTAAAGCAGAGCTTATGTTTGCAGCTTTATTACCAGATTAATAAAATACAAATGTTTGGACTGAAGCTTAGTTTTGTTACGTTAGGTTCAGCTAGGCTTGGTTTGTGAAAAAATGGCAAGATTCTGTAATGTTTTGGTGCAAAAAATTGGCCTTTCACGTAAGCAAAAAGACAGATTGTTGGAACTAAACAAACCGCACTCACTGACTGGCTTTACGACGTGAACTGCCAAGGCTCCTGGTTGCATACCACAGGAACCTTCCGATGACGTCATCACTCGTGACTTAGCAGATGTGTGCGTGTGCACACACACTAACACTCTCGTCCTCTCTTCTTAATTTGACAGAAGATTCCAAGGATGAAGCTGGATGGTCTATTTGCGTCTGATACACACTATGTATCCAATACATAGACTTGTGTGTGAGTACCATCAACACCCGATACACACTATGTATCCAATACATACACTTTTGTTTAATTACTATCAAGACCCAGTCTGCGGCCACATACAGATATGTGATGTCTCTTAAAGTATTATAAACTTTCTAGTCTCGGCTGACTGCTGCACGCAGCTGGTCGGTCGAAGCACCTTTCTTGGTGAGACAATCAGCCAGTTGTTGTGATGTATCTACCCAGGATACCTCATCAATCTCCCCCCGCTCCAACATGTCCTGCAACACAGCAATATCAATGCGCAATCTCCTGTCTTCTACGCTCTTACAGGAGTAAAGGGCATTCACCAGACTCTTGTTGTCGACGAAACACTTTATTTTGATCTTTCCACATCCAGAAACTTCACACAATATGTTGGAGAGATATACAACAGTTTCAGCACATTCAAGCAGCGCCAACGCCTCAGCAGATAAGGTAGATTTGACGACCCTCCTGATCTTCCTTGTCTGCCAAAATATAGGACATCTTGCCTCACTAGCATCTCGTAGGAAGATCACAAAACTTCCCTGAGATCCATTGCCTACAAGGTTGGCAAATGAGGCATCCGAAAAGCACTCTATATGACAGTCCTCGATTGGCCCCATTCTTGAAATGTATAGCTTCATGTTGTCAGTCTTCACCCTTGAGATCACCTTATTGAGTCTAAGCAAATCCGCTATGGTAGCTCAGTTGCTATTCACGCTCAACTCACACACATCAGAGGCAATATCTGGCCGAGTGTATGTGGCAATCCAATTGAGTTGCCCAATTAATGCTCGGTACTCCTTTTTCTCAGACTCAGACAGCTCCCCTGATTTTACTGCTGCACGATGTTTACTCAGCATGACTGGTTTCAAGGATAAAGCATACTGGACTTGGTCGAGCATTATGCTGCCATCGATGTTGGAGATGACATTGAGACCAACGTATTTGAAGGCTTTTGATTCTGAACTGCCGATAAGGAATATTTGACTCAACCGATTTATCACTTGCTGTTCAAACTCATGTGTACCAGCCCAAAGGAAGTCGTCAACGTAGATGCATACAATGCCTTCGACTTTGCCACCATTGCTCCAAGAGAACAGCGCTGAATCCAGTGATGATACTTTAGCTCCGAGACTCAACAACTGATCTTTTACGTGCAGATACGAATGCCTTGCATCATCACAAAGGCCGTAAACAGTTTTCTTTAGTCTCCATAACTTACCATTTGCATATTCAGGTGGAGGACGTAAATGAACAACTCTCTCAATGTCGTTACCTTGCAGGTAGGCAGCTTTCACGTCCATAGTGTGGCAATCCCACTGGTTGGTGGAGGCCAAAGAAAGTGCCAAATGCACTGCTTCCTTTGAACAAGTAGGCGAGTCTTTTCGGAGATCCACTGTGTCTTCCTCAAATCCTCTGGCAACTAAGCGGGCCTTAATAATAGGCTTTCCATTTTTCAGTTTTTCTGTCACAACCCATCGAACTGTTATGGCACCTTGCCCAACATCATCTACTTCCTCATACACATCATTATTCTGCCAATTTGTAATTTCATTTTCCTTAGCACATAATACGGCCTCAGAGTTGAAAAGAACAAGCATTTCTGTGTTATCATCAACCACTTCCCATTCGCTAAGATCCTTCTCCAAATCTATCCAATCAATGCTGCCATCAGAGTCCCTCTTCAAATTATAGCAGTGTTTGTACTTTCCAGTGGCTTTACCTGCCCGACTTATAATCCTTCCAGACACCAACTCTCCACTTTCTGAATGTATTCCCTTTATACGTTGACCAACAGAAACATTGGGAAGCTGATTAATCAGAACAGAAACTGTGGGAGGATCATCGATTGGTACCACACCATCTTCCGACTCGTCATCTGGTGGATAGTAATTCAACACTTGCGTAGGATCGTCATTAGGCTTCTCCTGGACAACATTTTTCTTCTCATCACTGCTGACATCACTTTCAACTGTAGTATCTTGCTCTGGCGCTCGCGCTAGACGCCATACGTGCACTCGCACATATACACCGCTGTGTCTCACCAGAATTTGTTTCCCATCTCTGCCTGTTACAATTCCGGGACCATGCCACTCATGACTGTCATTTCTTTTGTAGAAGACTTCATCTCCATTCCGGATGTCGTTTAGGTCACTCGAACATACGTTGTGCCGCAGAGCCCTAGCCAAGCGTTCATCTGATTCGGTCTTTATAAACTCTTGCCCAGCTAAATGAAGAGCATTCAAGTTGTCTCTCACAATTTTCGATGGTGATGAAGGTTCCAAGGCTGAAGGATCATTTGCGTACACATTAGGCAGACCAGGGTTTTGACCAAAAACAAGTTGGTTAGGAGAAAAGCCTGAGTAGTTGGTGAGAGCATTTCTTGCCGATACTGCCCATGCCAAGGCCACATCCAATTCACACTGGCTATCAGCCATTATCTTCCTAACAATGTCACCAATGACTGCATTTTGACGCTCACAGACTCCGTTGCTCCAAGGACTCTCTGCAGACGTTGTCATGATCTTGATATTGAAGGCCTCTCCCAATGCTCGCATTTCCGCATTATTGAATTCACAGCCATTGTCTGTAATATTCCTCTGATAATGGTGGGTGCATACTTATCCGCGATTACTATCGCATTACAATACCTGGTTGCCAAATCAACAAGGACTAAGAAATAATGCCTTCGCCAAGCTTTTAAATCCATGGCTATGGCTTCGTTAAACTTAGACGCCATGGGGCAAACTGACTACGGGTCGGGGCTTGGCTTTCTTAAATCTGCAACAGACTGTACAAGCATCAGATACGGCCTTTATAGCCCATTCCAGTTTTGAACTTTTAATTCCCGCATCTGTGATCAGTTTAATTAGTTTTGCCGATGTAGGGTGTCCAAATTGCCTGTGAAGCTTCAAAGCGGTTTTTTCTACATCACCCCCAAGAGATGCTAACATGATTGTTTCACAGAATTCATGATCTAGTCATAAGGAAATTGGAAGTAAGTAATGGCCTGAAGATGAGGACTTTAAATCAATGATAGTTCCACAAGTTTTGACCTGGTCAGTTTCAAGGTTAATCAACATTTTTGCTTTTTTCATGGAACGTCTACTCAACAGCAAGGGAATATTGCAGTCCACAACATCAGTCACGATGGTAGCACGCATGTTTCCAGTGTAGCAGGGCAGAGTAACACGTTTGAGGGAAGAAACTGAGACACCATCAGCAAAAGTAAACGTTGAGGATGACGCATCTTCTTTTATAGCATCACGTTCATAATCAGTGAGCTCACTTAGCAATTGATCCATTCAGCTCCACATACAGTTGTTGAACACCCTGTGTCTAGAAGAGCACATCCCTTAGATTCTTCTACTAGAGTCTGTGACTTACCTCTACTAGCGGCATCATCTGCATAGCCCATAAACAACGACAGATGCACTGTTTCAGAATTCTCTTCTCGACTGCCGTCGTTTTCTTATGCATCCGGACAGTCATGTGCCCAATGAAATCTAGAATCACATACGAAACACTTCGATACCTTTCCGTCAGGCCCAAGTGGGTTCTGCCTCCTGCCGGTGGATGAGCGTTGGGGAATTCTAGCAGATACGGTTGAACATCGGCCACTACCCCGATGTCGATCATGTATTGCACCACCCCTCAACATTCTCCGTCCTCGTTGAGTACCTCTAGCATAAAGCGTTTCGTCATCCTCAACTTCGTCACTCCAAAATACTGGTTCGTCTTTCACCTCCCGGGCGGACACCGATGTCTCTTTCTGCCTGCCAATTTCACCAGTAAAAATACGATTCAGGGCAGATTTCATATTTTCGTATGTCACCTCAGTTATCGCGGACATCACTAGTTGTCGTTCACTGCCTGAAAGTTTGCATGCAGCTAAGAGCATAAAAGCCATCACAGAATTTGGCAGTTCCATGTCCTGCTTGGTAAAGTTGAAGTAAACATGCTCAAATTCTGTCACAAACTCCCGAATGTTCATATCACTGGCTCTTCTGAAGTTATATAGCTCATAAAACGCTGCAAACTGTCGACGTCCTTTGTCCACGAGAAATAAACCGTCTACTTTCTTCAGCAGGGTCTGAACACCATCCTTCTGCTTTAAAACATCTGTTTCAATCTGCGAGGACGCCACCCTCGCTCTCCCAGACAATGACAGGTGAATAGCTAAAGCTTGTTTTTCTGCTGCTAGGTCCGTTAGTTCGCACCAAATGCCAATGTCTTTTTTCGAACTCTCATATGAAGAATCATTTTCCAATTTTGGAGGCCACTTGGTCGAACACGATGCCATTCTCGAACTACGCTCAGCTACCAAAATGTTGGAACTAAACAAACCACACTCACCGACCGGCGTTACGACGTGAACTGCCAAGGCTCCCGGTTGCATACCACAGGAAGCTTCCGATGACATCATCACTCGTGACTTAGCAGATGTGTGCATGCGCACACACACTAACACAGATGTTTGGATGCTGTGGGTTGCCTGTCTTAAGATGCCTAGTGGTCTAGTGGTAGGGCTCTCAAGGTGGAAAGGGCTTTGCTTGGTGTGACGGATTCAGTTCTAAGTGACCAAAAGTTTCCCATCATGTAAAAATTGAACCATGGGTGGTGGTCTGTCCCCTGCCCTTAATATTATGGGGCATATTCATGAAAAATCATAGTCAGATTCTGGATATTCAAAGTCCACAGCAATTCACTGTTCTCAGGTATCATTTTGTATTATCTTATTTTACTTTTAACATTGTCTAGTCTGGTTATGAAGTTTGGCAGCTGCATAAGTGAAGATGAAAGTGTAAGTAAATCTTGTACACAATTTGGTCTTGAAATTAATGTATATAGTTCCAGGACTACAATGTACAGTATCTTTGCCTTGGTCCCAGCACTCAGAGGGATAATACTGGGTTGGCTGATATAGTTTTCACCTTAGCCTGGCCCGGATTGTCGTCCTTCTGCAGATTATTTCATGTAGTAAGACCTCACTATAACAGACTAATTGGGGCCCAAACCACTCCGAAAAATGCAAAGTGCCGATAAAAGCGATATCCGGACTTTTTCCGATATATCAGATATTAGTCCGGATCGCATGAACGGTTTTTAAACTGTTTTAACTACCATTTCGGTACTGTACTGTGTTGTAACTTCACTACATTAATGAAATGGTATAATAAATATAATACAGTAATACAGTACTGTACACTGATAAACATGTCTTTTATTTACCTTATTTTGGTGAACATAACTGAAGTGGTCAGGCAGTCCGGACTGCTTCTGGCTTTATTGGACCTTTTCTGATATGTAGGAATTTAGTCCGGTACCTCCTCGAGTCTGACAAAAGCGAATTCCAGTCTATTGAAGTCTGTTATATCGGGGTTTTACTGTATATCAATTGCAGAAAAGATGCTATGGCTCAACATCCTTTCCATAACATTTTTTTAACTAGCATCATCATCTGTTAATGTTACAGATGAGTATTCAGGATGGAGAGTGGGCAGTTTTAGGCAAAATTAGTCATCATCCAGACCTCTTTTCCCACCCTAGGGCAGGGTGAGGAGTAGCAACATCCAGACAGCCCAAGTTTGCCCAGTCCAATGGGCCATGCTTCCATTCACTCATCATTCAAGCCCCCGAAATCCTTGCTTTATCTGATACACCAAAAAACTTTCACCACATTCTGTAGCTTCACATAAATGTATCCGATGTTATTTTATCATACTGTCTTACTTGTATTCCTTGATTGTAAATATTTGTAAATTGAATTCTTCCTCTTACATATTGGGTTTTCTTTCAGGATCTATACAGCTGGCAGGATGTAGATACAAAAGAGGAAGGGTGAAAGATGCAGAACAAGTGCTTCCACCTTCAAGAGTGGAAAGAGGAAGACTGTCTCTTTGAAAGGAAGCCAGAGCAGGTTGTGCGGAGTGGAGGACTGGATGCATTGTGGCAGTGACAACGCTTCATTATATTGCAGGTAAGAAATATTCACGTTATTGCTTAACCTGTACCATGCTAGTGATGTAGATCTACATCCCCTTCAAAAACACTGGTGACGTAGATCTATGTCCTGCAGCATTGAGAAGGCATTGCAAGCAACCGAAGTTAAATGGAAGGTAATAGCATATCTCACTAACTTCAGACATTTTTCCGCTACGCTTACAACACTGATTTAGGAGCACAGGAGGCGAATGATTCTTCACAGGCTCACAGCTGCTCTGCTCTGTCTGTAACCCTGAAGATTTCAGAGGTCGAGTGGCACCAACCTACTTTCTGGCTTAGGTGGTTACTTTTATTAGTGCCGGGGATCTTATATTGATGTATGAAGCCCATTTAGCTGGGGGTGGGGGGGGGTCCAAAGTTGGTTTCCCCCCCCAGTGCAGTACGGGTTACATTCTGGTTGTTTGCAAGTCGTCAGTGTACTCCTTTTGATGAAAGTGACATTTTCAGTTTATTCCTACTGCTGCTATATGACTCTCAGTTTCGGAAAAGTATAATTCTTTAGCCTTAACTGTGCCTGGATTTTCGTCCTTCTGCAGCTTATTTCACTTAAATCAGTTAGAGAGCAATGCTGCTGCTGTATTTCCTTTCCAGAACATTGTGACCAACACTGTATTGTTAATGTTAAAAGTGAGCATTCAAGATGAAGAACTGCCAGTTTTAGATTGTTAGTGATATTTTACCTTATCACTGTACTGTACTTTTACAATGTCTTTATTGTGAGTACTGTACTTCTAAATTGAATTCTGCCTTTTACATACTGGGTTGTGTTTCAGGATCGAGACCTGGCAGGACGTGGCTACAAAAGAGGAAGTTTAAAAGGGATGTAGAACAAGCACCTCCTTCATGGAGAGAGGGAGACTGAGTGGAAGCCAGAGCAGGAGATGAGGCGTGTGGAGTGGCTAGGAATGCAGCATGGCTCCAGCATGAGTTCATTGTATTGCAGGTAAGAAATTTCCTTGTTGCTTCACTCAGGTTCATTTGCAGATAGTCAGTTTAGCCCCTTTGATACAGGTCTATTTTATCTATTGCCAGATGCCTCAGTCCTGTAAGGGGTGACCACAAACAAATTGCCTCCATGTCACCCTGTCCAATGCCACTTCACTTCCATGCTTCCAGCTCTCATATACCTCTCCAGTCCATCCCTCCATCTCATCTTTGGCTTCCCCCTCCCTCTCCCTCTCCTTCTGTAGGTGATGCATTTAAACTTTATTCATACTGGTAGCTACTGCATGATCGCACCTCAGTTTTATTTTGACTTAAGCAGATTTTCATTCTTTTACAGCAGATAAAGCTGATACGACAGTTTCTCCCATTTACTATTATGCTAATGAGTATTTTGGTATTTTGAAGCACAGCATGGGCATACAATGTGTGCAGAATGGTCATGTTATCTGTGCCTAATTGATACTTGATCCCTGACACAAAAATTGACCCAGGCGCATTTAGTTGTGAAAAAATTGTGCCAGTTCCACTGTCACAACTACATACAGTATATTGTAGCAAAGCCAAAGGTTGCATCACATGAAGTGCTATGGAAAGGATGTAGATGAAAACCATTCTTTCCCTGACAATGAGCAAAGTGAAATAAGGACCCTGGTCATGCACTTCATCCAGCATTTATCCAGACAGCATCACTTAAGTTGTGTAGCCTCATTGGCTGCTATATACCGTATGTTCCTTTCATTTACCATAATTATCCACCTTCTAGGCCTACCACATCTTCCATGATAGAACTGAGTATTTCACAAAGTTATGTAATGTATAGCAGTACAGATACTTTGGGCATAGTGGTGCAGGTGGGTGTGATGCTTTTTTTTTTTTTTATGCAAGGAAGAAGGAACCAAAGGCCACAGGCCTGCATACTGTTCCTTCCAAGAAAAAGCAAAAACAATACAAAAGAGAGCCAAATTCAAGATCCGTTCAATTCGAGATGCCTGGACACATTGCGTTTGAAAGACTGGAGATCATAGGAAGTAGGAAATACAGACAGAGGAAGACAGTTCCAGAGTTGACCAGTTGCATAAATGAAGGACTGGGAGTGACGGTTAACTCTTGCATTAGAGAGTTGGACAGAAAAGGGATGAGAGTTTGTTGCTAGACGGGTACTACATGCCCGTCGTAGAGGTGTAGGGATGCAAGCAGACAGTTCAGAGGAACAGTGACCATTGAAGTAGCGATAGAAGAGAGATAAAGATGCAGCGGAGCGGCGAAGAGACAAAGGTTGAAGGGAATCAGTAAGAGGAGGAGAGTTAATGAGACGAAAAGCCTTTGACTCCACCCTACTGATGGGTGATTATGCATTGTGATTCTCATTCCATTCCAATAGAATTTCTTTCTGCTTAGGCTCAATCATTTTGTGTGGTCGCATTGTTCAGAAATGTAATGCACATCTCGTACATAGGATAATTACCGGTATGCCATGATTCCTTCAGGTTGTGTAATGGTTCAAATTTCTCTTGATTTTCCTTTAAAAATTCAGTTGTATTATCATACTAGAGAGGTTTGTTGTGTTTTGTTTTCATGTGGGCTATTCCTGCTTTTACCAGCTGTGTATTGCTGCTCTTCACTGTCTGCCTTGTATTGAGAGTAAATCAAAGGATTAAAGCATTGAAGATATTGTTTGGAAAACTTGTGGTTACAGTAACTTGGGCATATGCTCTACAGGTTGGCTTGGGTGATGAAAATGACAGATTTCAGGATTTTTGTGGTTAGTGGTATGGGGGATGTTGTAGTTTTGGGTGGGGATTTAAATTGTCATAAAGGTGAAGCAGCTTTGGGATACAAAGGGGTGCATGGGGGATGGGCGTATGGTACAAGGAATGCGGAGGGAGGAAGGGTACTTGAGTTCAGGGAGACTCTGGACATACTGTATTCAATGTGCTTCTAAGGAGAGAGTAGGCTTGAATGTGAGAGTAAGAGTCATGGTAACTAGATCTCATGGTGAGGGCAGCCAATGAAAGGTTATTGTGTAAGTTCTAGGGGGTGAACAGTGTAGCAACGCATTACCAGTAGCTGTGAGGTATGTTATTTATAGCATTAAAATGTAGACTCAGTGTGTAACAATAACATACAACAGGATATGAAGGCGTACAGTACAGTACAGTACAAGGTGTGAGATTAACCTAAGGGAGTCAGGCACTGGACGTCAGGTGCTAAGTAGTGTTTTTGTGTGTGTGCGTCGGTGCCATTAATTGTCGTATTTCTCCGTGACTGACTGTATTTACGCTGTTACGGGGAAGATGTTGTGAAAATAATGCCTGTGGACTGTTATGGAACGCTGACTGGCTGGTGGTGATGCAAAATGGCCCGTGAAATTAGGAATGAACTGATTACAACTTAACGTAACCGCCCTGCATCGCTCACCTCCACCTCAGCTTCCACCTCCACCACCGTCACAGCCACAACCAACAAATCAGCCAGGTATTACACATCTGTTTGAAATAAGAGGCGACAGTAATTATATTCGCTTTACACCTGTGATGATACAAAAGGTGTATGACAAATCGTTTCAAATGTTGATGCCCGTTTTCTGTGTGACGTTTTCCGTTAACTTTTTTTTTTTTAAGGTTACAGGTATGATAAGTTTTTGTACAAAGAACAAAGAGAGAAGTCAGATTATTTTCGTGTGTCGTCTTCCCGGATGCATAAAAGTACTGAAGATAAATATAATTCATTGTGCACATACATTTCCAGAGAAAACCAGTGTACGTGTGTCTTAAACTCTCTCTCTCTCTCTCTCTCTCTCTCTCTCTCTCTCTCTC
>JAGKTI010035143.1:0-11318 GCA_018397915.1 Birgus latro | reverse complement strand
GCTCTCTTTTGTATTGTTTTTACTTTTTCTTGGAAGGAACAGTATGCGGGCCCTGGCCTTTGGTTCCTTCTTCCTTGCATGAAAAAAGAAAAGAAAAGAAAATACATCTGCCTTAAGACACTGAAGACAGTCTGTTTACATACAACCTCACCGACTGGACACAGCAGTGCATAGCTACTGCATTCTAACCTAACCAAAACAATTAGTTTTGCTACCTAATACTCCCCATAAAAATTTTAATCACCAAGGATTGCCACTAAGTCTCTTGAAAATCCTCATTACCAATCAAGCAAGATCTTGACCTAAACAGCATGTGAATAATAGCTGCCCAGCATCAGCATATTTAGTCATGAGTCACTTTCGGCGCTCATTAAAAAGAAAAAAAAAATGCAGTGTAAAAGTTTTTGAAAGCCATCAGTCAGCAACAATAAAGGGGAAAAAAAAGAAAAAGCTATAAAGAAGTCGTCAGCATGGAGTGATTGCGTATCTCACTTCTCAGATACACACAAATGCAGTAATCGTGAAAAATAAACAAGTGAGCCATGCAGTATGATTTGTATGACAGCATAATTCACATGAATTGAACTCACATAATTATCTTACCTAACTCTTTATGCCAACACATAGGTTCTACACGTATTGTAAGATCCGAATTTTCTTGACCAAAGACCGTTAGTTCATAAAGATCAAGCACAAAGCCTTTTTTTTTTTTTTTTTTTTTTTTACACTCATTATTGCACTAAAGAAGAAAACATGAATTTTGCTGCTCTTCATTTTTTTTTTTTTTTCCAACAAAGAATACTATCCACATAGATTTGTAAACATCTTGACTCATTTTATGTCTGATCGTTTGCATTCTAACACCACATGCTATTTCGTCCAATAATTTTACATTTTCATTTAGAATAAATGCTTTTCTTGTGTTCATAGCACTTTCAGGGTGCTTAGGCATAACTAAAGTTAGTTTGGAACCACTTGCTCAGAGTTCTGAGAGGAAACGAGGAGCAAGGAAATAAGCAAATAATCTTCTTATCACAGTGACCGTTCACACAACACTAAGGTAGTCAGCAGGCTGTGGCAGGTGGTCTGGGGGTCGCGTGGGTCAGATCGGGTCGAGGAAATCAATCAGTGACCGACCAAATCATAACACAAGTTATATCTGGAAATCCCATACCAAAATGCACCCGTTTGCCACAGTTTCTCGCGCAGTTGAGTGGTATTACCATGCTGTTACGTAATTATGGGAGAAATTAAATGCACATGTTATTGTAAGATAGTTGTTTTGTTTGGTCTTAAATCGCGACTTTACTGTATAACCAAAAAACTATATACTGCTCAGTAAATTTATATGTAAATAAAGTACGGGGAATCTTCTTGACGGGGAATTGTCCATGAACCTACAGGCTTGCCACCTTCATGCTGAGCAACTGAGTTTCATCTCAGGAGTAATTGCCTTCTTCTTCTTCTCACCAGTAGCAGAAGAGGCAGATGGGCATTTCATAGACATGATTCATGCACAAAACACAACATAGATACAAGAGGGTATCCAGAAAAATGCAGGCAAAACAGAAGACTGTAGAGTATCAGGACATCAGTTGTTTACATTAAGAACTGCTCAGGCAGGCTGGGACTTGACTTGCTGTATCGCTAGCCCGGGAAATTATCAAAATTCAAATTTCAAAGTACAGTTTCCTTCGTAAAGTCAGAAATTCGTAAGTCAACCATTTGTAAAACGGGGACCACCGGTACTCAAGTAAAGTGTATACATAGTTATTTGCATAGATTTATTTGAAAACAGGCCTTACAAAGTGTGTCTAAGGGCCTAGATATGCATGAAATTGTAATTTATTCTGCCAAATCATCCTGGTGTTGCAGTAATGATGTATGAATTACATTAATTTGTCCTATCTTGGGGGGGGGGAATCAAGGAACTTGTAAAACTGTCCGAAAGTATTGATTTGGCGGGAGAACTGAAAATTTCACACTTGTTTATTCCATCTGATAGACTTTGTAAGGCTTCATTTTTTAATTAATCTATGCAAATAACTAAATACATACTGTGTATACTGTTTTTTTATTTGAGCAGTCTTATCGTCAAATGGTTATTGTAACCCATACGATAAAAATCTAAAATACATTTTTACTGGTGAATGCACTTGGACGACAAGTCACGCTTTCAAAACCTTAAGGCTCATCTCTTCTCAGATGAGATTGAATAGGCTATAGTTTACAAGTACTGTATTAATGTACCAGGTACTTGTAGTGTTAGGTTACAGTTTCTCTCTCTAAACTGAAAGTTCTATCTGTTTATTTATCTATCTGTCTGTCTGTATCTCCACCAGCATGTGGTGCACTGCAGAGAGTATGTAGGGTGAGAAGTGCTTGTAAGTGTGAATGTTTGTGTTGGAGTGGCTTTGGATGTGTGTGTAGTCTGTGAACCAAGCGTAATCGGCCTGCCTTAAGCCGACTGAGTGCAAGCATACTGGTATGCAACACCGGTTCAACCACAGCACCCCTTATGTCCGCCAAAGCGGTCAGTGGCTCGGTGAACGCTTTCAGTTTCAACAACTCTGGTGGGAGGCAGAACCGCGTCCACCAGCATGCGAGATGTGCACTCTGCCACTGAACCACAGAGGCTCTACTAAATAGAGCAATTCATCTCTTCACACCAGACATGTAAAATATCCTTTCAAACCAAAACTCTCAATTATCCGGCCAAGTTCAGCAAGCCCTCCGCCAAACAATATGAAACGCCGGATCTTGCATAATATCTTGCATTGGCTCAATATTTGGCATCAAGCCTAATACAGTGCTACCCTGGTTTTACGGTGGGACGCATTAAGAAAAATACCATCGCTAGCTGGAGTATCACATAATGGGGTAGATTTAACATGTAAAGTACAGGGATGTGTTTTTGAGCCTTGGGATTCCTCCCCAACCAAGTTTTAAACCCACCCAAATGAGTCCCCAAAACAAGTTTATACCCAATTTTTTTTTTTTTTTTTTAATAGATAAAACAGAGGAAGGAAAAACAAGTGAATCGTTTCGTTTCATTTCATTTCGTTTTGTTTCATTTTTGAAGGCTCCAACATGTTTGCATGCGTCAGCCTTGGTCACCTAATGGCAGCTCTCCAAGCTGCTCGATCCCTGGCAGCCTCCCTGTTCAGTCCCTTAACCCTTAAGTCACACTTAATGACCTCGTCCCATGTCTTTCTCGGTCTGCCCCTCCCAACCCCTCCCCCGGTATTAACACCTCTCACCCTCTGTACCCAATTATCATCCCCCATCCTCTCCACATGTCCAAACCACCTCAGCCTGCCTCTCCTCATCACAACACCAATACACTCCAGTCCCATCCTACCTCTCAACTCTTCCATTGTAAACCCAGCCCCCCCAGGCCTTTCACACAGGGACGCACTGCACATCCACCTAATCATTGTCATTTCTGTACGTTTAAACCTGTGAATATCCTCTTCCTTTACTGCCCAGGTCTCACTACCATACAGCATCACACTCCTAACACATGCTGCATACAAACACCCCTTTGCACGTAAGGAGAGTCCTCTCAATGTCAGGAGAGGCAACAGCTCCCTCAACTTCTTCCAACCACTTCTCACCCTAGCAACTGAGCTAACTCCAGCTCCACCTCCGGCACATAACATGTTTCCCAAATAACAAAACTCCTCCACACACTCAAGAGACTCACTGGCAAGTTCAACCCTCTCACGCCTAACAATCTTCACCTGCTCTCCCCGACACGCCGCACACATAAAATCAGCATTATCTCGCAGTCTACCTCTAATACCACTACATCTCTTGTGCACCCATTTATCACAAACACTACACAAGATGGAATTACTTCCCACACCCTTGTGGCAAACTGCACATGGCCACTCTCCCTCTCCTCTGATTGTACCGCCACCAACCCTAGGTATCATCACTTTTGTTTTATCTGCATTTACCCTTAAGCCCTTGTGCTTGAACTGCTATAGGTTGAAGTTTGGGGGAAACAAGTTTGGGGAAGTGAGTTCCAGAGAGATGCAGTTTGGGGAATAAAAGAATTCTGATAGGCAGAAGTTCTGTAATATGGCCATGTGACATTCCAGTCTTGAGCTCTATCAGATGCCCATATAGCATGAGGGAAGGCATGTAGAGGTGGCACAGTGGATGCAAGTTCGTCTGAGCATTTGCAATAAAAATAGCTGTATAATAATGCAAGGGAAGCAACATTCCTTCTTACTTGTAGGGGAGGTAGTTTATTTATAATAGCAGGGTTATTAATAATTCCAACAGCTTTGTTCTGAATTTTGTCTAGTTTTAGTGCAACTTCACCACATCTATTCCACAAGGGTGATCAATATTCAAGCTAAGAGCACACATGACTCTTACAAATTATAGCTAATTGCTCATCAGTGAAGAAGTTACAGACTCTGTACAATAATCCAAGTTTCTTTGAGATGGTTTTAGCAAGTGATCTGACATGAGAGGTCCAGCTGAGGATATTGTTAAGTGAAATACTGAGAATTTCAATACTTTTGGAAATGGGAATATTAGTAGCACTGTAGGTAATATACAAATCTGGCAATATCTGTCTATTAGTAAATTGTTTATACAGGTATACCCAGGTTTAACGATGCAATTGGTTAGGTAAAAGCTCATCATTAGGCGGGGTATCATATATCGGGGTAGTTTTTACTCGTAAAGTAATGGGATGCGTTTTTCAGCCTTGAGTTTCCCCCCAGCCAAATCGTAAACCCAACCAAATGAGCCCAAAAACAGGTTTAAAGCCAATCCAAATTGTATAACAGCTGTAAAAGAAGCTAACCGAAGTTTGACACCTGGCTCTCTTCAACCTCTGTCTCTTAGCCACATTTTTTACATCTTTGTCTCTTTTCTATCGCTACTTCAATGGCCACTGTTCCTCTGAACTCTCTGCTTGCATCCTTCCACCTCTACGTCGGGCACGTAGTACCCTGCTAGCAACAAACTCTCATACCTTTTCTGTCCAGCTCTGTAATGCAAGAGTTAACGTTACTCCCAGTCTTTCATTTATACAACTGGTCAGCTCTGGAACTGTCTTCCTCTGTCTGTATTTCCTACTTCCTATGATCTCCAGTCTTTCAAATGCAGTGTGTCCAGGCATCTCGAAATGAACGGATCTTGAATTTGGCTCTCTTTTGTATTGTCTTTGTTTTCTCTTGGAAGGAACAGTTTGCAGGCCCATGACCTTGGTTCCTTCTTCCTTTCATAAAAAATAAATAAATAAATAACTTACTAAAACCAACAAATAAAATCTGACAGCCGTGAAAAATAAGTCTGAAAAAAATCAAACTTAGTAAACTCTACCCCAAAATGACAGTGTTCGCCCCACCTGTGGCTAAAACACTTTAATCTAAGTCAAAAAACTGTTTATAAATTAACCTAAACACACAATTTTAGTCTAAAGTATCATAAAAATCAGTAAAAAAAAATTAAAATCCAACGTTAAATTGGGGTTTGACCATCATTAGGCGGTTCCTACCCCCCAGAGTATCGCATCTAGAGGTATCATATATCGGGGCATTACTGTATTTGGCGTTGCTAACATTAAATGAGACAAGGTTGTTTTGTCCCCATTCAATGATTGTAGATAAGTCTTGATTTATGGAGATAGCTGTAATGAGTTGAGAGTTAGAGATATTAGACTTTGTAAATGGATGTTTGAGTGTGAATGAACTGTGAAGTGTTGAGTTATCTGCATATGAATTGATGGGATTGTGGGTGACAGGTAAGAGATCATTAATATGAACCAGGAACAGGGTTGGCGCCAGAACTGATCCCTGTGGCTTGCCGGCATTAATTGAGTGGACTTTTGCAATATACATCATCTACTTTTACTCTTATTTTTCTTTCGCTGAGATATGAGGAAAGCAGAGTAACAAAAGACGTTAGTCCATAGCAAGGGAGTTTGGACAGCAAGGAACGGTGCTGCACTCTGTCGAAAGCTTTAGAAATATCAAGGGCTATTGTGTGAGTTTTCCCACTTTGGTCAGTTGATTGATGGATGGCATGAGTCAGGAGACTGAGTGTTTCAGTTGTGGTTCTTTCGTTGCGAAAACCATATTGTCTCTCACTAATTAAGTTGTTGGATTCAAGATGTTTAACTGTGTGTTTATCAGTTAAAATTTCAAATAATTTACCAAGAGAAGATGTGACAGCTATTGGTCTGTAATCAGGGGGGTCAGAGGAACTTCCATTCTTTGGAATTGGGTGGATATTGGCTTTATTCGATGACTTAGGGAATGAAGAAATACGTATGCATTGTCTGAATAATTTAGCTAAAACAGAGGCAAATTCTGGGACACACTTTTTCAAAACAATTGGAGGAATTCCATCTGTTCCTGGAGCTTTGTTGGTCAGTAAATTGTTTTAGGATGAATTTTGCATATCATATCTGTATTTTAAGTGAAAAAATTTTGGGAGAGTGAAGTTCTAGTACTGGGACGTTCTGGCTGACTTCCTCTATGGTAGAATTTCTGGCAAATGTACCAGCAAAAATATTCGCTTTCCCATGTAGATCATTTGTAGTGTTGCCATCTGAAAATTTTAGTGGGGGAATGGATTTTGACTTGTTAAGGTTATTATTGAAAGAATCGAGAGTTGATCAGAATATTCTGTTGTCATTAGGGCTGTTAAGTAGTTTTGATGCTTGAAGAAAGTTTGATATATTGAGATTTATTACAGGTTTTGCATGGTTTCTAGCAATTTTAAATGGACAGAGTGATTCAGATGTTTTTTTATTTTAAGTAAGAGTTATATGCTTTTGGCCATTGCTATGGCATAGTTGCTATCAAACCATTTTGGAGAGTTTGATCTTTTAGTAAGCTGTTTACTTGGTATGAATTAATCCATACCAGCTAGTATTAAGTCATTAATGTGGGACTGGGTAGATTTGACATCACTAGAGAAGGAAGACTGCCATGGAATATCAGCAAGTTAATTTCTAAATCCATCCCAGTTTGCCCTGTCAAAGTGCCATTGGGTCACCCTGATAGGTTCAGAACGGGGAGGTTTGGGGGGGGCTAACTAATGAGGCTTTGATGAGTTTGTGGTCAGAGGAGCCAAGTGGTGACAGTACTTCTATCCTGTATTGATCTGGATTATTTGTCAGGAGTAGATCCAAGAGCAGGGTAGTGAAATGGGGGGGGACAAATCAACATGGAGGCGATTTGTTTATGGTCACCTCGTGCGGGATTGAGGCATCTGGCAATAGATAGATAGATCCAAGAGGTGGGCATTATGGTCAGGATTATCTGGAATTCTGGTTGGCTGCTTTACCAACTGAATTAGATTAAACAATTCTGCAAACAGCTCTCACTCTAGACCAGCATCATCAGTCCTCAGAATGCAGTGGACATTCAACCTTATGTTCAGTACGTTAAGATCACCCAAAATGGTAATTTCAGTGCTAAGGGCAAGGTTAAGGTTAATCAGCTGTGTGGATATGGAGTCAAGTACACTGGGTTCTGAAGAAGCACTGGGGAAGCAATAGATTACTTAGATATATTTAGTAATATTTAGATAGTTTATACAGTGAGTAGTCAAAATTAGTTGAAGTGAAGTTTAAAACAGTGTTAACTGCATATTCAGATTTGATATAACAACAGTTGTCATCCTTGTTACGGAAGTTTATGGCCTTACAGCTTTAAAAGAAGCTAACCTAAGCCTAAAACCTGTTAATAACTCACCAAAACCAACAAATAAAATCTGAAAATCGTAAAAATAGGTCAGAAAATATCAAACAGCCCTCATCACTTACTTCTTTTAACCCCTTGACGGCAGTTTAGGTGGTGAGAGCGTTACCCCCGTTGCGGGAATCCACACAAAAGTTACCCATTTTCAATGCAATATTTTTCATATTAATACACAAGTTAAAAAAAATAATAATAAAACATGCACAAGAAAGGGAAACCTTTCTTCTTACCCATGAGCACATCAGTGAATGTTTAAATACTCCTACAATGCCGTAGAGAGAGGTGGAAGCAATGCCATTTTCGGTGTTTTTTGCATCACTGTAGCTCTCCATCAGGCACTACCACCCACACCGCAGTTCACCACTCTTCATTTCCTGACCATGCATCATTATATGCATCACTTTATTTTTGCATTATCTTGAAGGGTTCACTTAGCACTTCAAAATCATTATTTTACAGACATTATAAAATAAAATACACCCATACCCCGATAACTGGCGTTGCGCTAGACTGAACACAAGAAATAGGGGAACAGTCCCACAATCCAGACAGTCTGAATGTCTGTCACCTAGCTAGTCCGACACCTCACCTCTCCAGTTTGACACCCCGCCTCTCTCTAGGTTTGAAACGAGGCTCCCCCTGTCCTCCCTCCATCCTTCTCTTCTTCCCCTCCCTGTCTCTTTTCTTCTTCCCCCTGTCCCTCCTCCATTCCTCACCATGCCCAGCACTGCCAGGCATGTCTCCTTCCATCCTCCTGCCCTCCCCTATCCCTGCTTGTCTCCCTTTCCATCCCCCCACCTTCCCCCACCCCTGCTTGTCTCTCATGTGTGTGTGTGTGTGTGTGTGTGTGTGTGTGTGTGTTGGAGTGAGTTAGTGAGTGAGAGTGGTGAGTGAGTGAGAATGGTAAGTGAGTGAGTGAGAGTGGTGAGTGAGTGAGACTAGGGGGGGTGGGTAGTAGGGCTGTTTGGCCTTCTGTTTACTACACTGCCCCTCACTCTCCCCCACCCCCACTTATATCCCTCCTCCACCCCTGCTTGTCTCCCTCCCCATCCCCCCTCCCCCCAACTTGGTGCACTGCCAGCTGCTGCCCATACCTCCACTCTCCCCCCACCCACCTCACCCTTGCTAGTCTCCCTTCCCATACCCCCACCCACCCCCACCCCTGCTTGGCGGGCTGGGGAGATCCTCTGCAGGGTGATGGCACGGTGGAGCCTTTCTAAAAGAACGAAATGATTGTCATTTGCCTGGCCGCTCTCTTCTCATCAATCACCTGATATACCTTCATGCCCTCCTCCAGACAATCAGCTGCATCCCTGCTTTGTCCTGGAAGAGGGTCGTTCATCCACATCAAGAGATGGCCTCGTCAGCATGGGCCACTATCTCCTTTAGAATCTTTATCTTCAGGGCTTGCACCTCTGGGATGACTTCTTTCCGTGCCTTCTGGTGGGCTCGTTGGAATTCCATGTTGAGGAGCTCCTCGTTATTCATCCCCTCCCTGTGGCTGTCCAGAACCTCCTCTACAATCCTCCTCGTCCACCTCACTGAATCCCACCTCGTGCGACAGCTGTACGATGTCCTGCCTCACCCATTCCACTGCCGGTGCTCGCATGCCCACGGGGAAGCCGGTGAACGAGTGAACACACTCCGGCCACAGCTTGCACCACACTCTGTTCATGGTGGCCTGGCTGACCTCCCTCCAGGCACCCATGATGTTCTCAATGGCATGCTGATATTGTACCCCCGCTATAATGACTCCATTGTTGTCTGGTTGTCGTTGTCACATGCCGTCACCAGCTGCTGCATAGTTCGCTGGAGGTAGTATGCCTTGAAAGTGGCATTCACCCCCTTGTCCTTAGGTTGCAACAGTTACATGCTGTTTGGGGCAGAAACACCATTTCATTGTTGCTGGCCCAGTCTTTCATCGCAGGAAGGTGGCTAGGCGCGTTGTCTACCACCAAGAGGAATCGATCAGTTAAGTTTTTCTTGGAGGTATATTTCTTCAGGACACGAGTGAGATACGAGTGGAAGTAGGAAGAGCAGATGCTGGACATCGGCCAGGCCTTCTTGTTAGTCTTCCAGATTACCCCCAGGCTGTCCTTGTTGAAGCCAATCAGAGCCCTCAGATTCTCGTGGTAGACAATGTGCTGCTTTAACTTAAGGTCACCCTCAGCATTGTCCTGCAGCAGAAGTGTAAGCCAGTCCTTTGAAGCCTTTAACCCCAATGCAGACTTCTCCTCTGTTTCAAAATATGTCTTGGAGGACACTCTTCCAAAAAAGTCCTGTCTCATCGAAGTTCAAGACTTGCTTTTCATTTTAGCCAACCTCCACATTGATTCGTTTCATCTCGTCAGGAAAAGCTGCTGCCGCCACTGCAACCACACTTGCAACCTCACCAGTACTCATGTGGCACAGGCTTTCCCACTTCCTGAACCATGGTTGGCTTTAAAGATTTCACTTGCATCCAAATTTCTCCTCACCTTTAAATCATCCCAAAGGGAGAGTGCCTTGGTACTTGGTACAGATGAACACCTGACTCATGGGCTCCTCTCGCCTTTTCTGGTCTTCCACTCACGTACGGAGCATCTGCTCCATCTCCTTCATCACTGGCTCCTTGTGGCAGGTGATACAGGGGTGCTGAGGGTTGTAACCACTCAGCGGCAGTTGTGATGGCAGCAGACTTCTTCATATTAGTCGAGGCAGTTGACTGCAGCAGGTAGAGAGCCGAGGTGATGGCACACGTGCCCTCGTCTTTGGCATGCCGCTTCAGAATATCTAACTTCGCTTCTACCGAAACGTTCTTACAGTGGTGCTTGGCAGGAACATCACTTGCACCAACACTAGCAGGCCACTTACCACACTGTCTGACTCACTTCTTCATTTCTGCAACATTTGTGGCCTTTCTTCTAACTTTCTTTCTATGGAACACCACCTCTCCTTCTCTAAAACTCACCTTCTCTTCTTAACTGAGACTCAGCTGTCTGAGGCAACTGACAGCAAACCCTTTTCTTTATCCTCCTACTTTCTCTATTGTTTTGTTTCGTTTCGTTTCGTTCGTTTCGTTTCGTTTTTGAAGGCTCCAATATGCTTGCATGCGTCGGCCTTGGTCACCTAATGGCGGTTCTCCACACTGCTCGATCCCTGGCAGCCTCTCTGTTCAGTCCCTTAACCCTTAAGTCACACTTAATGACCTCATCCCATGTCTTTCTCGGTCTACCCCTCCCAACCCCTACCCCAATATTAACACGTCTCACCCTCTGTACCCAATTATCATCCCCCATCTTCTCCACATGTCCAGACCACCTCAGCCTACCTCTCCTCATCACAACACCAATACACTCCAGTCCCCTCCTACCTCTCAACTCTTCCATCATAAATGCAGCCCCCCCCAGGCCTTGCATGCAGGGATGCACTGCACATCCACCTAATCATTGTAATTTCTGTATGTTTAAACCTGCGAATATCTTCTTCCTTTACTGCCCAGGTCTCACTACCATACAGCATCACACTCCTAACACATGCTGTATACAAAGACCCCTTAGCACGTAAGGAGAGTCCTCCCAATGTCAGGAGAGGCAACAGCTCCCT
>JAGKTI010035142.1:0-11318 GCA_018397915.1 Birgus latro | reverse complement strand
GAGACAGTTCCAGAGTTGACCAGTTGCATAAATGAAGGACCGGGAGTAACGGTTAACTCTTGCATTAGAGAGTTGGACAGAAAAGGGATGAGAGTTTGTTGCTAGATGGGTACTACGTGCCCGTCGTAGAGGTGGAGGGATGCAAGCAGACAGTTCAGAGGAACAGTGACCATTGAAGTAGCGATAGAAGAGAGATAAAGAAGTAACAGTGCAGCGAAGAGACAAAGGTTGAAGGGAATCAGTAAGAGGAGGAGAGTTAATGAGACGAAAAGCCTTAGACTCCACCCTATTGAGAAGAACCGCATGTGGGGAGCCTCCCCACACATGAGAGTTGTACTCCATACAGGGCAAATAAAACCCGTGTACAAGGTCAACATCTGTGCAGGGGTAAAGAAAGCTCGGAGTCGGACCAGCACACCTAATCTCTTGGAAGCAGATTTCACAAGAGATGTAATATGTTCTTTCCAAGACAAATCCCGAGAGAATGAAACCTCTAGCATGTTCAAGGATGATGCAGGACTGAGCTGGACATTATTAAACATTAGTGGGTAATCCTGAGGAAGATTTTGTCGGGCTGATAAGTGTAAGAACTGAGTTTTGGATGCATTAAAAATAACAAGATTATTTTTACCCCAATCAGAGATATGAGCCAAGTCAGACATTAGGTGTGCCATAGCCTCATCCCTTGTTTGCTGAAGTAACTGCTGAGATGGACGTTGCGGCAATCGAATGGAAAGGTGAAGGGTGGAATCATCAGCATATGAGTGGATAGGGTTAGATGTACAGCTTAGAAGGTCATTGATGAATAAAAGAAAGAGAGTTGGTGATAGGACAGAGCCCTGAGGAACACCACTGTTGATAGGTCTAGGAGAAGAACGATGGCCGTCTACAACAGCAGCTATAGAACGACCAGAAAGGAAGCTAGAGATAAAGGCACAGATAGAAGGATAGAAACTGTAGGAGGGCAGTTTGGAAATCAAAGATTTATGCCAGACTCGATCGAAAGCCTTTGAGATGTCAAGTGCAATGACAAAGCTTTCGCCAAAGTCCCGAAAGGAGGATGACCAGGAGTCTGAAAGGTAGGTAGGAAGATCGCCAGTGAAGCGTCCCTGACGGAAACCATACTGACGATCAGAAAGAAGGTTGTGACAGGAAAGATGCTTTAAAATTTTTCTGTTAAAAACTGATTCGAAAACTTTTGATACACAGGATGTTAAAGCAATTGGACGATAGTTAGAGGGTTGGGAATGGTCACCCTTCTTTGGGACTGGCTGAATGAGAGATTCAGCAAACTTCCAGCAAGAAGGAAAGGTACAAGTGGACAGACAAAGGTGAAAGAGTTTACCTAGGTAGGGTGTAAGCACAGAAGCACAGTTTTTGAGGACAACAGGAGGGACTCCATCAGGCCCATATGCCTTGTTAATATTGAGGCCAGTGATGGCAGAAAATACATCAGCTGAAGATATTTTAATGCCAGTCATGAGGAAGTCTGAGGGGGGAAGTGATGGAGGAACAGCACCGGAATCGTCTAAGGTAGAATTGGAGGACAAAGTCTGAGCAAAGAGATCTGCTTTATCAGTAGAAGAAATAGCTAAAGAACCATCAGAGTAGAAAAGAGGAGGGAAGGATGATGAGGTAAAGTTGTTAGAAAGGTTTTTTGGCAAGGTGCGAGAAGAATTCGAGTTGAAGAGTTGGGAACATTTAGCACGGATGAAATTATTTTTAGTAGAGCGAAGAACAGACTTAGCATGATTCCGGGCAGAAATATAAAAAAAAGATGTGATTCAGGGGTAGGTTGGCTCCGGTACCTTTTAAAGGCCCTTTCTCTGTTGCGGACAGCATTAGAACAAGCGTGATTAAACCAAGGCTTTCTTGCATTAGTCAGAGGATATGAAAAAGGAATGTATGCTTCCATGCCCGAGAGAATAACCTCCGTAATGCGCAGGGCACACTCAGACGGCTCCTGGCCATGGAAGCAATAATCATTCCAAGGAAAATCAAAGAAGTACTGCCTGAGGGCCTCCCAATCTGCAGCTCCAAAGTGCCACAGGCGGCGTTTCTTTGGAGGGTCCACAGGCTGTACTGGAGCAATAGGGCAGGTTAAGGTAATAAGGTTATGATCGGAGGAGCCCAACGGAGAGAAAAGATTAACAGTGTAAGCAGAAGGATTAGTTGTTAGGAAAAGGTCAAGTATGTTGGAACTCTCTCCAAGGCGGTCAGGGATACGGGTAGGGTGCTGTACAAGCTGCTCTAGGTCATTAAGGATACAAAAGATGTAGGCTTGTTCACCAGGTGGATCAGTGAAAGGAGAGGAGAGCCAAAGGTGGTGGTGAACATTGAAATCTCCTAGAATGGAGATTTCAGAGAAAGGAGAAATGGATAGAATGTGTTCCATCGTAGAAGTAAGATAGTCAAAGAATTTTTGATAGTCGGTAGAATCAGGAGATAAGTAAACAGCACAGATATATTTAGTCAGAGAATGACAGGAAAGCCGAAGCCAGAGAGTAGAGAATTCAGAAGAATCAAGTTCAGGATACATATACACAACAGCCACCTTTGGCTTTGAAATGAGAATAGAGAAAGTAGGAGGATACAGAAAAGGGTTTGCTGTCAGTTGTCTCAGACAGCTGAGTCTCAGAAAGAAAGAGAAGGTGAGGTTTAGAGGAGAAGAGGTGGTGCTCAACAGAGCGAAAGTTAGAGGAAAGGCCGTGAATGTTACAGAAATGAAGAAGGAGTGAGTCAGACAGTGGTTCCAGGAAGCTCCGAGAGTCGTCACCGGGAGAGGGGCGGATGGTGGGGCATTTATGGTCCCTCCCCCCCCTGGGGACTCCGAGGCACAATTTTCAGTAGCCATTTTTAGAATTTTTTGAAAAGGAAGTGTAGTGTGTAGCGTGTATGTAGTTTGGTGTTGACAGTTAGAGAAACTTGTATTAGAGAGCATGCTGGTCTACTCTCTGTGTTGCTGAGACACTGAAAAAGTTCAGCAAAGGGGGATGGTCAGGAACAAGTCCTGAGGGCTGATGAAATGGGAGCTACAGCTCTCCCTGTCATCAGCTTTCCATCCTCCTTGGGAGTACTGCCCTGCTCGACTGGTGCTACAGTCCCAATTTTTACTTCCAGCTTCAACCACAATTTAGATCATGTCTTTTCAGTCATCTATGACTCTACTCAAGATAAGAAAACTGTTTTCCTATTCATCTTGCCTAACACTAAGAAAATCTCACGTCACCTACATTAGGTCTATATGGCAAATGCCTGCTGCAGACAGCCAGTACCAACCTGAAGGAAACGTATTCTTTCCACGTAGCTTATACTTCTTTGTGAGAAGCGCGGTATCAATTTTAATGAACCAAGTCTTCTCAGAAGTTGTAACATCTCCGAAATTCTGATGAACAGTAGACTCAACTGAACACTTAATGTTTAGGCAAGTACTGGAATAACTCCAAAACCTTTGGGGGGGGGAAGCTGTTACACATTCTGTAAAACTATTATTTTTAATATTTACCTACATCTCTAATGCGAATATTTTCTATTTTTACTTCGAAGTAGGGAAAACAATAATATTCACAATGATAATTGTCTTCAAGCTGAACCATTAAAGTTAGACATATGAACTTGTCAAACATCAAGTATTTATGTATTGCCCTTCGATAAATACGGATTATGGAAGCCAATTTATTTCTTTTCCATTCGTATCGGAATAATAAACTTCGTAAAGAATTGACTTAAAACTAATAAAAGGCGTTGAACTGATATAATTCTATGATGTCTTGGATAAAAATAGTTATACTAAAGTTTAAAGTATACAACTCGATAGTTTCGCTTTGCTATAGAAAACTCAGATTATCTTGAAAGTGTAAATTATTTACTTGGTTATTTTTGGAATTTTCTGAGCTGCGAAAGTATATGGAAAATCGAGATTTCTGGAAGATAAGTAGCAACTAGTGGTGATCTCGCCGCACATGTACCAGTGAGGAGTATTGCCTTAGCATCGGCACCCCTCTTGTCAATTTATTTATTTTTTATCCTAATTAAATAATTAATTCTTCTTCTTATTATTATTATTTTTTTCTTGTATTAAGCTCGTGTTATGCTCGTGTGTGCTTTTTTTTTTTTTAATATCTCTATTATTTAATTGTTATAATATTCCCTTTTCTTTCCTTAATTTCTCTCTTTTCTTACATATACTACATAGGTAGTCTTTTGTTTTTCCTATATTTTCTTCACTAATAGTAACTGTCCGTCGCAATGTAGGTTTATGTGAGGTTGTTATGGGGTCCTCATAAATCCTGATTTTTCTGGGACATCCAAACTCTGAGTACTCCCGCGATTGTCTCAGTATCATCTTAAATATCTCGCGCCTAGTTCTGTGTTATAACTGTGTTGATAGTATACTGGTGGAACTAAGGAATGTTGAGAAGCAGCCATGGTTTGGTAACGGATTGTGATGGTCTACTGGAAATTCGTGGTTTTCCCAGAAACCTCTGGCCCGCCTCCAGCCCGGGAGTGATGTTCCCCCTGAAGCCCCGGTTTAGCCTGTACATCACCGGCCGCTCTTTTTGGTAAGTAGCCTTTGTACATAACGGTCCTTGGCTGTGGTCCTTGTGGATACCGCCGCTTCGGCCCGTGCGTACAGCAACCGTGTCACCAGTTCCCCTATAGCTGGGTGTATCAAGCTTCTTCCATCCATTCATGAGTGTTAATTTTAGGAAATCCTGAGATGCACCCTTCACATGGCCCACTTTTTTGGACATGGATGATACCTCATAGTGGGAATATTTTAAGATCTAGGTGGATGGGTCGTACAACTCGAATTTCTCGATGTTGTCTGCTGTATATTAACCCCTTGGCTGCTAACAGCCTCTGAGGCAGACCTATTGATAGCCTGCTACAGACCTCTCAGAAGGCGCCCATCAATTTCAAATCTTGTGCCTTTGATTTCAGTGGGAATGCAGTACGTATCATCCCTCCCAAGCACAGAGTTGCCACACAGCAGTTTTCTGAGTCCCCCAGCATCACTATAGACCTTCCAATATATGGTGAGCATTTGGGCGTTGGCTTTTCTGGGGGTTCCCCAGTGTGCGACTGCCAAATCTCGCCCAACACGCATCACTTTGTCTTATAATTATGTCATTTATTTACTGCTTCTGAATAATTGGTATATATTTATTATGTCATTTATTTACTGCTTCTGAATAATTGGTATATATTTACTACTTTAATAAGGCTATATAGTGTTATGAATGTATCTTTCTTTTTATAATAATAATGATTCTGTATAAATACAACAATACTTGGCAGAGTTGCTGTCCGACTTTGCTTTTCTCCGAGCCTGGGGACAGTTGACACGGTCAGGAATGACCATGCTAAGAGAGAGAGAGGGGGGGGGGCTTCTCAAATTCGAATATCATCATACAGTATAGGTTTATCAACAAAAAATGTATAGCGTTCTTTTTATTATGCAGAGACAGACAGACAGACTGACTGACTGACAGACAGACAGACAGAGAGGCTTCTCCAACTCGAATAATTCATCACACTGTATAACCTTATTATATAAATAAATCTACATCATATTTTTAACGTTCCTTTTATTATGCAGAGAGAGAGACAGACAGAGAGGCTTCTCCAATTCGAATAATTCATCACACTGTATAGACTTATATAAATAAATCTACACCGAAAATATAACGTTCTTTTTATTATGCAGAGAGAGAGAAAGAGAGAATCTGATAATTGATCCCATAGGGAATTGACAGGTTTGGCAGCATTGCACGTGAGGGAACCCCAGGAAAAGCCAATGCCCAAACACTCACCATGAACTGGAAGGACTATAGGCAGGTGCAGAGTTGCCAGGTTGGCGGATTTCCCGCCAAATTGGGCGGTATTTAATTGAGGTTGGCGGGTAAAATTTAACACTGGCGGTTGGGCGTTTTTTTTAGGCGAGTTTATATCTTAACTGGCGGGTTTTCGGCGGCTTCAGCTAGAGAGGGCATTTGCTAAATTAACCTTACTGTAACTCTTGTCTCTTTGCAAAAACGAAGGTGACCGGGGAGGTCAAGAGGGCAGGTGGTGGGTGGAACTGACCGAACCATTAGCACCCAGTGCAGCCCTCCCTTGGGATAACCCCCATAATCCACATTCAAATATAGGTCACAGGGCCTGGGGGACATGTATGCCGTGGTGGTAAAATAAGAGAGGCAGCATTTCAGTTTTAGTCAGGGAGCAGTGAAGGGAGGTTTGCTGGATAGTGGAATTGGGAAGACAATGGGTAAATATGCAAAGTATAACAGAAAATACAATAAAAGCTTGGAAAAAGAAAATGCATTGTGAGAATGGATTGTCAGTGTCCCAGGTGATGAAACAAGGGCATTTTGCAAATGTTGTAAAACAATCTTGAGAGACCACCATGCAGATTTGAAAGATCAGTGTGCAACATAAAAGTACAAGAAAAATGCTCTTCCCTTTTCCGCCACAAGAACACTTTTGATGCGGGCATCACATAAGTGAAAGAAGACAAGTGTGAAAATTGCGGAACTCAAATTGTCTACACATATTGCCTGTCGCTCAAGCATAAGTACAATTGATCACCTGGGTGAAGCAGGGAAAACTATTTCAGCAAAGGACCTTTCTATTCATAGAGCAAAGGTCACTGCTCTAATAAATAATGTGCTTGGGCCATCAGTGTTAGAGGAACTGCTTGATTCTTATATTAATATGTTCTTATCCCTTAATATGTGAAAAAGATTGATAATTCATTAGCATTTATTTAATGTTAAATAGATTTTCCCCATTCATTTAACCCGCCGAGTCCCGACCGTTTTTTTACCCAGCCTACCCCCAAGATCCCGACCAATTTTCGACTTTTTGTTTTTTGGCTGAAACCTTCGCTTTTGGTGAGAAACATCGAAAATTCATAGTGAAATTGTGATCCCGAGGTAAGAACCTGTTGATACAGGTGTCACAACCTTACATTTTCCTTCTTTTTCAGGGTACCTGGCCAAGAAAACGAACTATGGAAGGGTTGACTAATTCAAGCCACTTTAAATTACGTATTTATTTCATTTATTTGGTACGAATTTATGTGTAGTAAAAGTCTATAATGCTTTTCACACAATAATATAGGCATTTATAAGCATTGTTCACATACCCAAAACCCCAGTATATGGCACCTTCCTTTATGACATTACCACCTCATCACTTCTGTTTGTTTCTACCTCTAGCTTCTTTGTCCTCCACCTCAGGAATCACTTTCACCGTGAATTTCGTCATTAGAGAGACCGTGGGACAACATACCTTTACTGGCTAGGTTACTGCTAACTGGTGAATTGCCCAGTGTGGGGGGGAGGGGGGGAAGGGGAGGTTAGGAGGGGCCAGGCAGTATCCCCTCTTGACAGCAGGTAGAGGAAGGTCTTCCGCATATGCCTACCACAAATCACCCGCGAATGTTGAAAAATGTGCACACAATGGGCCTTGCAATTGCGTGACGTACGATGCACATCGTGGGGTCTGTCCGCGGAAAAAAGTAGCGACGTGCATCGTTCGTTGATGGAACTTGGTGGGTTAATATATGACTAAGGTGTTCCAAATGTATGAATGTTGTATAAAATATAAATATTTTTCACGTCATTTGTTGTTCACCTGTAAACCTAATATTAATCTGTGATTACTGTCAAGGTGGTTTTTGGGCAGTTGAGAAGGGTAACATTTTGGTGGGATTGGGCGGGTTTTCGAGAGGAACTCGGTGGGTTGGCTGTTTCTGACCTGGCAACCCTGGGCAGGTGGCAAGTTTGCAGAGTGAGTGGCGAGACAGCCATGGACTCTGTGACCCCAAAAAACAGCCAAAAATGACCTCTCTTCAACCTGTTCCCACGATGCTGTAAAAGGCTCTATCTTTTCACAAACTCATAGGCAAGTAGAAAGATGTCAACTTCTGATTTATGTGCCTTTTCTTTTATTTTTTGTCTCCATAAACAAACATTAGTTGAATGTGACCGATTTTTGCCCAAAGTAGCCACACCAGGGCACGACGTAGCTCAGAGCCCGCCGCAGCCTATACTCTGTTTTTTTTTAGTGAGACGAAGATGCATTTGACAGGTTGGTGATAATTGGCTGAATGCAGCATGACCGAATAACATTTACTAACTCAAATTTCTCCCTCAGATACAGTATATGTTGTCAATTAATAATGCTAACGAGTAAAGAGATTATGAAATAACGTTGCATTCAGCCAGTCAACACCAACGTGTCAAGTGCATCTTCGCCTTGATAAAAAAAATAAAAAAAAGCTGAATATAGGTGTTACGATCTTTTCTTGTGTTGGAGTCACGTGGAATCTTGTCAGCCAGCACTGCACTCTCAAGGTGGAACTGTTTGGTATATACCAGGCATTACAGTTTATTAGTAGGTTTTTACCTCCTCAGCATATTGTTGCTTACTTGGTTTACTCCATTGGTTGGCTACCTCTATTGTCAAGCAAGACAAATACAGATGGGTAGCCCAGAGCAGCTGGCATGCCAGCCCACTAATGAAGAAACCACATTGAAAGTACTGTCATATACCTACCCACTCCATCCCTCCACCTCATCCTCCCCCTCCTCCACCTCACTCACATACACTCTCCTCATCAGTCTCTCACTCTCCATCCTCTCCACATGCCCAAACCACCTTAACGTGTTTCTCCTAACACTTCCTATCACGTCCACGTCCACACCACAACACTCCTTCACTTTCTCATTTGTTAGTCTGTCTTTCCATGTGACTCCACATGCTCTTCTCAAATAACCCACTTCCACTGCTCTCACTCTTGACTTCTGTCCCTCCAACAGGGTCCAAGCTTCACTTCCATATGTTAGAGTTGGTATCACAATACTGTCATGTAGCAACTTTCTCACTTCCATGCTCACTTCCCTGTTTCTTATCACTGCTTTCAATGAACCAGCAACCTTCCTTCCCTGCTGCACCCTTTCAAGCACTTCACCCTCCAGACTTCCATCCTTACTCATCACACTACCCAAGTACTTAAATGTACTCACATTCTCCATATCCTCCCCATCCGTTCTCACTGTACATTCACTGCCTTCACTTCTCTCGAAGACCATCACTTTACTCTTCCCTACATTCACCTTTAGATTCCACTTCTTATACACTCTCCCAAAACCAAGCCTTGCAGCCCACCTTCGTCTTCACTCAACAACACAGTATCATCTGCAAACAACAGTACAGGGAGTTTCCAAACACTGCCCTCTTTCACTAGGGCCGCTCCAACATCTACTGCCCGACCTTGTATCTCTTTTATAACCCCATCCATATAACGATTGAACAACCATGAAGACATGACACATCCTTTTTTCAATCCAGCCTTCAAATGGAAAGATTCACTCAGTTTGCCATCCACACGCACTGCGGCCTTAGCACCCTCATACATACTCCTCACTGCCTTCAACAACTTCCCATCTACTCCATATGTTCTTAATACTTTCCACAGTCCTTGTCTATCCACCCTGTCATATGCTTTCTCCAAATCCTTGAAGGCTGCATACAACTTCTTTCCTTTCTCCAGAAACTTTTCTACTAAAGATCTAAGAATGAATATCTGATCTACACAACTTCTTCCCTTCCTAAAACCTCCCTGTTCTTCTCCAGCTAACTCTATTATATCCCTAACTCTGTCAATAAGTATCCTACCATATACTTTTCCTATTACTCTAAGAAGGCAAATGCCTCTATGATTACAACACACTTCTTTTTCCCCTTTTCCTTTGTACAGGGGAATAATTATACCTGACTTCTAATCCTCCGGGGCTCTACCTTTCTCCCAGGCCAATCTGTACACCTTCCACATCCATTCTATTGCTATCTTTCCATGCTTCAGCATTTCCCCACACACTCCATCAATTCTTGGGGCTTTCCTCACTTTAACTTTCTTCATTGCTTCTACCACTTCCATCCTAGGGTCATTCCACAAAGATGTCAACCTTTTGTGTTGAATCACAATTGCTTAAAAGTATATCAATTATGCATCATTTTAAAGCCTAATCATTGAATTTTATGAATCTGAAGAAAAAAAAGAGCCTAAACTGTCAGCTAAGGGGGCTGCATAAAAAATTGTCATATTATGTCACCGAAGAAAAATTATTGCTAAATTTAGCAATTTTCATAATATCATTGACCAGATTATGTTATTGTTTGGAATGCTGACATAGTGTTTTATTGAAAATACATCTATTTGAGATGTGATTGACACTACAGTTGTTTACATATATATATATATTTTTTTATGCAAGGAAGAAGGAACCAAAGGCCACAGGCCTGCATACTGTTCTTTCCAAGAAAAAGCAAAAACAGTACAAAAGAGAGCCAAATTCAAGATCCGTTCAATTCAAGATGCCTGGACACACTGTGTTTGAAAGACTGGAGATCATAGGAAGTAGGAAATACAGACAGAGGAAGACAGTTCCAGAGCTGACCAGTTGCATAAATGAAGGACTGGGAGTAACGGTTAACTCTTGCATTAGAGAGTTGGACAGAAAAGGGATGAGAGTTTGTTGCTAGACGGGTACTACGTGCCCGTCGTAGAGGTGGAGGGATGCAAGCAGACAGTTCAGAGGAACAGTGACCATTGAAGTAGCGATAGAAGAGAGATAAAGATGCAACAGTGCGGCGAAGAGACAAAGGTTGAAGGGAATCAGTAAGAGGAGGAGAGTTAATGAGACGAAAAGCCTTTGACTCCACCCTATTGAGAAGAGCTGCATGTGGGGAGCCTCCCCACATGCAGTGCGGCGAAGAGACAAGGGTTGAAGGGAATCAGTAAGAGGAGGAGAGTTAATGCGACGAAAAGCCTTTGACTCCACCCTATTGAGAAGAGCTGCATGTGGGGAGCCTCCCCACACATGAGAGTTGTACTCCATACACGGGCGAATAAAACCCGTGTACAAGGTCAACAACTGTGCAGGGGTAAAGAAAGTACGGAATCGGCTTAGCACACCTAATCTCTTGGAAGCAGATTTCACAAGAGATGTAATATGTTCTTTCCAAGACAAATCCCGAGAGAATGAAACCCATAGCATGTTCAAGGATGATACAGGACATAACTGTTCATTATTAAACATTAGTGGGTAATCCTGAGGAAGATTTTGTTGGGTTGATAAGTGTAAGAACTGAGTTTTTGATGCATTAAAAATAACAAGATTATTTTTACTCCAATCAGAGATACGAGCCAAATCAGACATTAGGTGTGCCATAGCCTCATTCCTTTTTTGTTGAAGTAATTGCTGAGATGGACGTTGCAGGAACCGAATGGAAAGGTGAAGGGTGGA
>JAGKTI010035140.1:0-11318 GCA_018397915.1 Birgus latro | reverse complement strand
TCCTCTTCATTTCTTCCCATCCTCTCTGTTCCTTCCTCCTTTTCTCTCCTCTCCTGCATCCTGCGCCTCCTTTCTCTCCCCTTTCCTAGTTCCCAGCCCCTGTTTTCTCTCCTGTACCTCCCAGCTTCCCTTTTCTTTCTTCCCCTACCTCCCAGCCCCCCTTTTCTCCCCTTCTCTGCCTCCTAACCTTCCCTTTCTTTCCTTCCATACCTTCTAGCCCTGCCTTTTCTCTCTTCCCGTACCTCCTAATCCCTTTTTCTCTCCTCCCCTACCTTCTAGCCCCCCTTTTCTCTCCTCACCTCTCTCCTAGCTCTGCCTTTTCTCTCCTCACCTCTCTCCTAACCCTGCCTTTTCTCTCCTCCGTTCCCCTCCAGCTCCCTTTGACTTCCATGCCCTCGCCGTGACGTCGCGCCTCTACACAACGTTTTTAATGACGCCCGCTGTTTTAACTTCCCTCTGATTAAATTGCTCACGAGGGAATGTTGCAAAGGAAAGACTCATTTTTCCTTCGCTAATTAAATGCCCTTCTTTGATGTCCAGATGTATGCGTCAGAAATATGAAAATCGCCAGCGTTTTACCGTATAGAGATTTGCGTTTAATTAGACCCTGCGGTAGGAAGAGAAATCTGGTTATCTATATGCTCCCAGACGTACGTATTTCAGTGTTGTCTCTCGACGCCTCCACTGTTACGAATGGCGTCGTATTTCAGTGTGTTTTCGCTGCCCACATACGATTTTTTAGAACTTTGAGCGAACCTCTTACAGTGAAGGGTTAATGAAGACTATCCAATCCCTCCAGTTAGAAAACGTAACTCATAACCACTTTTCTTTCCTTTATTCTCTCTCTCTCTCTCTCTCTCTCTCTCTCTCTCTCTCTCTCTCTCTAGCTTTTACCAGACAATTATATTCCCCTTTATTGCACCAGCCCACTAAAAACCTATTCAACTATACCCAAATCCCACACTAACAAACAGAAAAATCAAACCAAAATCAAATGCTGCCAGTTCCAAAAGTCTCACCAAACCTAAATAAAATCTTTTGGAAATAGCAAAAATAAAATGCGTCATCGTAGTGAAAAGGTTACTAAAAGTCTCAAAACATGACTTTCTTAACTTAAATTGGCTTTATAAGAAACTGAAATGACCTAAAATCGTCAAGCTTTCCCGCAGCTGAGAGGCTTACGAGAATGTCTGTCATGTTTGTACTGCTTTTATTTCACTTTCATCATCATCATCATCATCATCCTTGTCTTCATCAGCAGCAGCAGCATCCTTGTCATCATCATCATCATCATCAGCAGCAGCAGCAGCATAACCCAGATACCGTCAGGATGGGGTAATGTAGGCGGGAAAACACAAAACAAGGAGAACTGAAGCAGATGGAAGAATTGACAAGCCCCTCCATCACCACTTATCACCACTCACTTCATCACCATTCATCACCACCCTGCCTCACCACCTCCACGCCTCACTCCATCAGCTACTCCTCCACTCCATCTTTCATCTTCGTACTCGGTCTCCCTCTCCCAGTCTCCATCAGCGAATTGGTCTTGCTTTTCCAGCTACTTCACTCTTCCAAATTGCGTTCCTGTAAAGTGATTAGATTTTGAGTACGCCCACATTTTTTTAACCAAACTCCAGATTATTTTCCTCATTTAATGGAGCGTTTTTGGAGACCATATTCAAACTACTTTCGTGCAAGTCGATTGAACATTTGATTAGATACTTATTTACTTTTCTATTATTTTTTTTTTTAGTACGCACGCACTTTTATTCTTTTCTTTCTATTTGAGTACACACGCGTTTTTTACCCCGCCAGCAATTCATTGCGGAAGGGATGTATGAGATCGTCGGGGTATATTTATTTATTTGTGACTCTGTGCATCGATTACCTCTTGAAGCAATGAACAGATCATCTTCAAACTTTGTACTGGTGCTGGGTATGTGAAACTGAGGAAGTGATTCGATTTTGGTGAAAATGCACCAGGGGTATATAGGTGGGAGTGGGGGCCCCAAATTTTGGGCGCGGGCGGGGTGTTGTGACCTCGGGTCACTTTTCTCTACTTTTTTTTGGGGGGGGGGAGGTGCAAGCGCATTATTCGTTTATTTTACTGTTATATTTTTCATTTGGGTACCCACACGTTTTTTATTTTTTTTATTGAGTGCACACATTTTCTTTTTCTTACCAGAGTCCGGAAGATATTCCTGGTCTGGTGGAACTTCTTCGAACCCGACCATTTTAATATATTCTCCCCACCACCAGGCAGTTTTATTCGGCTTATTGGAACATATCTGGTGGTGGTGGAATTAGTAATAGTGATAGCAGGAGGAGAAGGTGCTGTAGCCCCAGGTTCATCTGAAGGGTGAGCCCAGTGAACTGCAGATTTAAGCTGCCATTCTCCTGCAGTCCAACATCCTGTTTGGGGGGAATAAGGAGGGAATTTGAGGGACGATTCTGTAAGCAGCTGAGCCATCTGGTTATATCAGTGCCACCACACGAAGGCGTTCCCCTCCAGCATCAACACATCTGCTAGTAACGGGATAATGGATTGTTTTCACCCCTTGCACGATGAATCTTTTTTTATCAACTGAGAATGCCAGGTATATGATATAAAGGTGTCCTGGCAGCGAAAAGGACAGTACATAAATTCTTCTCAGTGCTTATTTCTGAATTAAGACCATCCACATAACGAACCATCCATCTACCCAGCATCCAGCCAGCCATTCAGATATTTCCGCCTATCGAACAGTCCTACCATCCTTCTAATCATTCACCCATTTTGCCATCCTTTAACCAACCATCTATCCAGCCAGCCATCTATCCAACCACCTAGATATCCAATCATCCAACTGTCCAACTCTTCATCCATCTGTCCAATCATCCATCTGTCCAGCCATCCATGTGTCCAATCATCCATCTGTCCGTCCATCCATCTGTCCAACCACCCACCCAATCAGTCATCCACTTATCCATCCATTCATCTATCCAACCTTATAGTCAATCATCCATCGATCCAACCATCCATCTATCCAAACACTCACCTAATCAGTTATCCACCTATCCAACCATCCATCTATCCAACCTCCCATCTGTCTGACCATCCACCTATACAGCCATCAGTGTTTCCAATTATCCATCTATCCAACCATCCATCCATCCATCCATCTGTACAACCATCCACCTATCTAGCCATCTACCTATCCAACCATCCGCCTAACCGATCATCAATCTTTCCAACCATCCACCTATCCAACCATCCACCTATCCATCCAGCCACCTGTCCAACCATCCGTCTTTCCAATCATACATTTATTTAATCATCCATCTATCCAACTATCCATATTTCCAGCCACCCTCCTATCCAGTTATCCATCTTTCCAACCATCTGTCTTTCCAACAGTCCAGCAATCCTTCGAACCATTCACCCGTCTTTTCATTTTCCTATTCATCCATCGATCCAGTCTTTCACCTCTCCTACCATCCTTCGAATCTTTCAACCATCCATCTATCCATCCTTAAATCATCCTTGTCTTCTTTCACCCATCCAATCCTTCATCCTGCCAACCATCGATTAATCACCCTTGACACCCTTTCAGCCATCCATATATCCAGCCGTCCATCCATCTATCCAACCGTCCATCTTTCCACTTTTTCATCTGTCCAATTTACCTTCCGACCATCCACCAACTTCTACCCATCCCACGCAGTTTGTCCTTCCAACTAACCAACCATCCACCTGGCCATCCATCCGTCCATCTAACCATATGACTATCATACCATCCTTCCAGTCATCCAACCATCCATCATCTAACCATACATCCATTCTAGCATCCTTCACTAATCCAGCTATCTCCCTGACCAGCTAAACATCCATCCAACCATCCATCTTAGCCTCTGCCCAACCATCCACCTTGCCAGCCGTACATCTCTCCAACCATCTGCCTATCCTACCATCCTTCCAACCATCCATTTGCCCAACCGTTAACCCAACCAAATAGTTTTCCATCACGTAATCCTTCAAACTACCCGCCCTTACTCTCCCCCATCAACTCAGTCCAACCATCTATCCACCCATCCATCCATCCATCCAACGTCCTGTGCTTGTTTGCTTTAGTTTCACCTATAATTGCCACTTCTCCATCTTTGAATGCTGAGTTATAACAGTAGCTTAACACTAGAACATGATGCTAGTCACGAAGGAACGCTGTAGGGCCTTTGCATTGTCTTATTCTGCCAGTGAGTTACGGGGAATAAGCTACCAAAGGACAAAAATTTGGGCAAGTTCAGTCGAAAAGGGTGTAGCTGTCCTGTCAACCTTCCATCCAAGTAACCTTCCATGCAGCCATCCACCTCCTACCTCATTCTCCCCACTCCCCCATCCCTCCTACTCCCCCACTCCCCCCTTCCGTCATTGGACTCCTAAAATAGAGTTGACTAAGCCCGGGGTCCCGAGGCGCTGCAACTTAGAGGGATAAGCGGGTCTCAAGCAGGGCAAGATAAGAGTGGGAGCAGGAAAGGACAGGGCAGGGAGACGGTAAGGAAGGGACAAGGCAGACCAGAGACAGACCAGGGATAGGGGTAGGATAGGGCAGGGATGGGTTGGGCAAGGCAGGGAAGGGCAGGGGACAGCCGGACAGAGACAGGACAGGACAGATCAGACGGGGTATGGGCAGGACAGGGCATGATAGGGCAGGACAGGGCAGAGACAAGGCAGGGCAGAACCGGAAGGAGAGAGCAGCACATAGATACGGTAGCGTAGGAGAGACACAGGGTAGGACAGGACAGAGACAGGCAGGATAGGACAGGACAGAGACAGGCAGGATAGGACAGAAACGGAGTGTGGCACGACAGCGCAGAAAGATTTTTTTTACTATACAGTTAGAGGTGCAAGTGTCGCTTTCTTTTCTCCAGAAATTGTGGAAAATTAAACAGAACTTAAAAGTAATAAAAATCATCATCATCATCATCATCATCATCATCATCATCATCATTCTATTTCCCATGTTCAAAATTGGTAGACAGATCGTGAGAAAGGCTGTTTGATGACCTTCGGAAAGTAACTGGAGATGAGAGGAAGTGTATAGTACATTCTGCCAAGCCTCTCTTCCCCTCCCTCTCCCCTGTCAGAGAAGGATCGAGATTTCAAGCAATACCAGTGCTGCGTGGTGTGGCCGACAAATCTGTACATTAACCCCTTTGACTACGGTGACTTATTTGAGGACTTTCCTTTATATTACTGGGCGATGTTATTCAGCATAAGAGAGAAGTCATGCAGTTTGAGAGGTCTGTCTGAACGTGAATGTAAAATCGTCTGGATATAACAATAATATAGTAAAAACATTTGATTGTACTGGAAGGGTTAAAACACTTGGAGGAGGGAGGGAAGTGTTCAAAGCGTCTCTCAAACCACATTTAGTAATTTGGAACGACACTGAAAATATCCTGTGCCCAGGCCAGGCACCCGTTTGCTAACATCACTTCCTCAGTTGTTTACTTTCTCTGTTTAATATCCTATTGTTTGTTACAGATGCAAATTACGTCGATATGAAAAAAAAAAAAATGAACGACAGTCAAGTGAGTATTATGTATAATATGGGTAGTGTGGCTTCGTCAAAACTGGAACCTTCGTCTTCATAACGCTTAATTCAGAAAGAAGTAACATGCGGACTTTCAGAGAGTGAACAGCTAAAGTTAACTGACTTCAGAGAAATCTAGAAAATCTACAGAAGTTATTTTGCGAGCACGAAATATCAGCCGAATAATTAGAAATCCACAAAAGTGAAACAATGAATATAAAAAGAAGTATCAGATACACAAACACTGTCCATCACAATATAAAAAACAAATCGCTAAACAAGTGATGATGCGAAATTAGGCCATAACAGGATGAGGGTACGGAGAAGATCAAGGGGCAAGTTCAAGCACGCGCAGGAGTCAGGCACGGGATTAAAGCAGGGGAACAGGAAACTTCACGGCACTCAACTCGCAAACAATGAAACACCCCCCGACAATCTGCCTTGCCGGGAGAGTGATCAGCAAGTTCCTAACAGCGGCAGACAGAGGAAGCAGTCGGTAATTGCGAGATGTAGATCGAGGCAGGCAAGCAGGAGTAAGCAGGGATGAAGTAGGAACAAGCAAAAATAATGACAGCGGCGGAGGACTGCCACCATTAACTTTACTCTTGACACAAACTTCCCCTCCCCCTTCTTTCATGCAGTCAATAATTACGAGGTACAGGCCGAAAGAGTCAAGCAGGAGCAAGCAGGAGTTCAGTAGGAGCAAGCAGGGGTGGGGCAGGAGCAAGCAAAAATAAATGAGAATCAGCTGAGACATGGCGGTGGACTGTCGACTTCATTACCTCGACTCTTTACACAAACTCCGCCTTCCCCTTCTTTCTTGTCCGTCCAACGAAAATCTCCAGGGGGGAACTGTTCACAATTGCCTTTTTCTTGTGTTTTCTTTATTTTTCCATCCTCCTCTGAACTCCTGTGCTCATTTCTTCTCTCTTTTATTCACTCCTTGCATTGAGTTCCTATACTTTTTCCGTGTCCTCATTCCTTTCACTGATTGTCGCTCGTTGACTTTGCTGGGCGACCTACTTTTACGATATTTCACTGCAGTTAATGTTATTTTAAGATATTATCATAGCTTCTTTCTTCTCCCTCAAGCTTCTTTCTTCTCCCTCAGTTTTCCCATTTCTTTTTTATCTTTTTTTTCAACTTTTATCTTCCCCTTCATGGTAATATCACCTCGTACTTTATTTAAGTTTATTTAGGTGATCCACAGGAAACTAAAAATGTTAATACTGGTACCATTAGGCCTCCCATGGTCAGGATACCACTAATTTCGAATCTAACTAACGCCAGAATATTTTATCAACCTAAGAGTGTTAATGCGTGATGTACATTCCCGTAATTTTAGTCTTCTCTTCATTCAACGCTTCCGTATATTTTTCCCCCCTGCGAGTCTCGAGCTCTCTTCAGGTTTTGGGCGCGAGAATCTTTGCATGTACTGCGCCTCTGGAATATGGAGCTTCTTTTTTATATATACTGTTGCCAGATGTCCGAATTCCTTTTTACCCAGTTTCTCATTTTTTCCATTTTTCATTCATGATTTTATAGGCATGCTCTCTCTCTCTCTCTCTCTCTCTCTCTCTCTCTCTCTCTCTCTCTCTCTCTCTCATCTCTTTTGCACTTTTTCTTTAATTTTGTCTTGTTTTTTACCGTGTGTATTTCTGCATAGTCCCTTTGTAAGCAGTACCGGTATTATTTTGACTTTTTTCTTTTCCTTTGTCTTTTTTATTTTTATTTTTGCTATGTCTATTTTTGTCATGAGTTCGTTTTCACATTTTTGCTTTCCATTATTCTTTGTTTTTTAAACTTCCACCAGACCTATTTCTGTCATGACCTGTTTTTAACACATTTTATACCATTTTTCTCCCCCCTCTGGCGGGGGTGAAACAGTCTGGCCGCACTATGGGGTGGTACTACAACTCTGCGGCCAGGTTGTGCTAGGAAGAATTCTGCCACCGTATTCCCTGCGTGTCGCAAAAGGCGACTAAAAGAGGTGGGGTGAGGGGACTAGGGACCCCCTCCTCTGTCTTTTTTTAGTCTTACAAAGAGACAGGGAATAGAAAGGGATGAGGAATCGAGTTATCCCCGTACCCTGAAGATTGGGTCTATGAATGTGCGTTGATGTAGTACGATTGAAGCTAAAAGGGAGGAGATTGGGAGAATGTTTGTGAGAAGAAAGTTGAATGTGTTAGCTTTGAGTGAAACAAAGATGAAAGGAAAAGGTGAGTCTAGGTTTGGAAGTGTGAGTGGAAGATTGTCAGGTATTGATAGAGGAAGGGCAAGAGAAGGTGTGGCCTTGTTAGTGAGCCCAGAAGTGTAGCAGTGTGTGACTGAATGGAAGGAGGTGTCATCGAGACCGATGTTGGTGAAAACGAAATTTGAACGTGAGTTGTGGGTATTTGTAAGTGGATATGGGCCTGGTAGTGAAAGGGATGAAGAAGCGAGGGAGTCTTTCTGGAATGATGTTGATGAGTGTTTGCAGAGTTTTGGAGCGAATGTGGATGTGGTAATGATGGGAGATCTGAATACTAGAGTGGGAAATGTACCAGTTGAAGGTGTAGTTGGTATGCATGGTGTGCCTGGAAGAAATGAAAATGGGGAACGAAAGATAGGGATGTGCGTTGAAAGAGAGATGGTGATTGAAAATACCTTGTTTGAGAAGAAGGATATTTATAAGTATACATGGGTGAGACAGGAGGGTGAGAGGGTTGTTGATAGAACATTGATGGACTATGTGGTTGTGTCCAGGAATGTAATAGGAAGGTTGTTGGATGTGAGTTTTGAGAGGGGTGGGTGGAGGTATGTCTGACCACTACCTAGTGGTGGGAAAGTTGAGAGTAGGTAAGTGATGGGTGAGAGCTAGGAGAGTTAGGTGTGGCAGGGAGGTTTTGAAAATGAGGGAGTTGGATAAAGGAGAGAAAATGATAGAGTATCAGGAGAAATTGAAAGATGAGTGGGACCCAGTGAAAGATCAGGAGAATGGCAGTGTGGAGGAGGAATGGCAGTTGTTAAAGAGTGCTGTGGTGGGGCATGCGGAAGAGGTTTGTGGTGTGAGACGAGTGGGTGGTGGTGTAAGAAAGGGAAGTGAATGGTGGCGCGAGGAAGTAAATATGGCTGTGGCTGAGAAGAGACGTACATATGAAGTGTGGTTGCAGAGGAAGGATGAGGTGTCATATGAGAGGTATAAGGGAAGGAGGAAGAGGGCGAGAAGAGCTGTGCGTGATGCTAAAGTGGCAGCAGATGAGAGGTGGGGTAGGCGGTTGACTGAGAATTTTCAACAGAATAAGAAAATGTTTTGGAAGGAAATGAAAAGGGTACGAAAGAGAGAGTCTGGAAAGGAAGAACGAGTAAAAGCAGAGGATGGAAGGATGTTAATGAGATGGATGCAGTAAGGAAGAGATGGGGAGAGTTTTTTGAAAGATTGTTAAATGTAGAGGAGGAAAGGGATGCTGAGATTGTGGCAGATGGAAGGGTGCAAGGAATAAATGTATTGAGAGAGTCGAATGATTCTTTGATCACAATGGAGGAAGTGCAGGAGGCAGTAAAGGAGATGAAAACAGGGAAAGCTGCAGGTATGGATGAGTGTGCTATGGAATGCCTGAAAGGTGGTGGAGCGACTATTGTTGAGTGGCTAGTGAGATTGTTGAATGTGTGTTTTGTGATAGGTATGGTGCCAGTTGACTGGGCAAGTGCTTGTGTGGTCCCGTTGTATAAAGATAGGGGTGATAAGTATGAATGTACTAGTTAGGGGTATAAGTCAGTTGAGTGTTGTAGGTAAGGTGTATGGTAGTGTTAATTAAAAGAGTTAGAGAAGGTACAGAGGGAGTGATTGGTGATGAGCAGTGTGGCTTTAGGAGAGGGAGGGGATGCGTGGATCAGGTGTTTGCTGTGAGACAGGTGCGTGAAAAGTATTTAGCGAAAGATAAGGATGTGTTTTGGGCGTTTATGGATTTAGAGAAAGCGTACGATAGAATTGATAAGGAGGCTGTGTGAACTGTTTCAAGATTGTATGGACTTGATAGTAGGTTGCTAAAAGGAGTGTGTTGCCAAAAGGAGTGAAAAGTTTTTATGTAAATAGTAAACCGTGTGTAAGAGTGGGAAATACTGTGAGTGATTGGTTTCCCGTGAGAGTGGGGCTGCGGCAGGGGCGTGTGATGTCGTTTTGGTTGTTTAATATTTATATGGATGGTGTTGTAAGGGAGGTGAATGTAAGAGTGTTAGGTGGAGGTTTGAGTTTGATGAATGCTGGTGGTAGAGAGTGGAATCTGAATCAGCTACTGTTTGCAGGTGATACTGCACTGGTGGCTGATTCAGAGGAGAGATTGAGACAGTTGGTAGAGGAGTTTGGAAGGGTGTGTGAAAGGAGGAAATTGAAAGTAAATGAGAATAAGAATAAAGTGATGAAGTTCACGAGGTTGGTAGATGGAAGGAGGAGGGATATAGTTTTGAATTATGAGTTGCTTGAGGAGGTAGAGTGTTTTAAGTATTTAGGGTCACATGTTGTTGTGGATGGAAGAATAGATGCAGAAGTGAAGTTTAGAATGAATGAAGTAGGAAAAGTGCTGGGAGGAATGAAAAAGTGTCTAGATGTCGTTCACTTTGAATGGAAATAAAGAGAAGGCTGTATGAGGGTGTTGTTATACTGACTGCGTTATATGGGGCTGAAACATGGAATATGGGTGTAGCAGAGAGGAAAAGTGTGAATGTAATGGAGATGAGGTGTCTGAGGAGTATGTGTGGAGTAACGCGTGTGGATCGAGTGAGAAATGGAGAAGGGCGAAGGAGAAATGGAGTTGTGCGGGAGGTGGCTGATCGAGTTGAGCTGAGGGTGGTGCAATGGTTTGGGCATATGGAAAGAATGGATGAAGAGTGATTGGTGAAAAAGATATCTGGATCTGAAGTGAGAGGTGTTAGGCTAATAGGAAGACAACGAATAGGATGGATGGACAGTGTAAAGAAAGCGTTGGATGCGAGTGGGATGTCCGTTGAGCAAGGAAGAGTGGCTGCGTGTGATAGAAATGATTGGAGAGAAATTGTGAATGAATAAATGATGACGCAGCCCTGAGGAGATATTCTCTCGCATCTGATCTGATCAGTCAATCAGGTCAGGTGCGGGTAAGGGGATGGGTCCATTATGATGTGGCCCTGCTGCGGATTTCACTGATTGCACTGCGCAGTTGACCCTCGTGCGGTGTGGTGCGGTGAAGAGCTGTGCCTTCTCCCCTTGGGGCTAAGATACGAATGAATGTGTTTGAGTGGATGAGTGAATTGGGAGTGTGTCGTCCTGTCTCGGCTACCTCCCTTTCCTTGGGGGAAGCAGCCTAGGTATACAGATATATAGATAGATCATTTTTCTCGTTTTTCATTGTAACACCTGCAGTACGATGATTGTTTTTCGTTTCTTTCCTTTTTTCTTTTTTTTACTAGTGCTGTCTGCATTTATGCAAGAGGTCAACTCTTGCCCTCTGTCTGTATTTCCTACTTCCTATGATCTCCAGTCTTTCAAACGCAGTGTGTCCAGGCATCTCGAAATGAACGGATCTTGAATTTGGCTCTCTTTTGTACTTTTTTTGATTTTTTTCTTGGAAGGAACGTTTTGCGGGCTCATGGCCTTTGGTTCCTTATTTCCTGCATTAAAAAAAAAGAAAAAAAAGCACAGGAAAGACTACCGGAACTGCAGGGATTAGATATAGCATTAAACTCCTTCACATCTAGAAACTTCTAAGATCAGTACACTCGTCTGGA
>JAGKTI010035139.1:0-10000 GCA_018397915.1 Birgus latro | reverse complement strand
ATGGCAAGAGTAGAGTGTAGGTCAAGCAAGAACAAAAGGAGTCGATTCTGAGAACAATAGCCAAGGTCACAGGAAAAATTTAAATGTCAAAGGGACTTGTCAGGTTCAAGTTGTTTGATTCAATATTGACAGAACCCCATGAAAAGGCTTCTAGTAAAGGAAGGATGAAGGTATTCAATTTTTAGAACAATCCATCAAAGGTCAAGCTGACAGGGCAAGGTCAGTAATTCGATCCTACAACTCAGTTTTTATTTGATTTGGACCAAACTTGGTGGAAGGATTGAGGGGCAGCAATATATGACAGAGTTCAATTTTGAAAAAAAAAAAGATCAAATTTCAGGGTCGCAGCTCAAAGTCATCTAAAGCATTTTCATCCGAATTTGGCTGAAGTTGACGAAAGGATCAAGGATCAGGCACAAATGAAGTCTTTAGACCAATTAGTGGGCGGAGGGAATACACTCTGAGGATTCCTTCTGGTACTTGTTTAATCTTATATTCAGTAGGAGTAGCCTTCTTCAGTAATTATTATCCATTGTCTATGATAAGAGTGAAATGTAGACATAAAAACATAAACATTTTATTTAGAAAATCCATTTCCATTTTATACATTTCCTGTGGTAAATCCTTTCTATAAAAAAACTCGATAGATTTTATGTGTACTGACTAGCTGTTTACATACTGTATTATTGGGTTACTTATTTAACTGACAGGAAAATTCTGTGAAAAAAAGCTTAGGTAAGCAGCAAAACAAAATAAAACATATAATCCATCCATCAGCCATCCAGTCTTTAATTGTCTTTTCACGTATGTAGGCTACTATACAATAGGGCTGCCTGGGCCAGGCTATTTAGTCCTGACATTTAAGGTTAACGAGCGGGGGTATCGTCGGGGCGGCACCACTGCAGTGTACCGGCGCCCGACCACTGGCGCCGCGACCACTCTGCTCTCTCGCCCCCCCCTCCCCCCCCCCCCCCCCTACGCCAGCGTCCTCTGTCGCCATGCAGAGGACGCCCTCTTGTTTACTGCCATCCTCTGACGGGCTCTCCACCCTGAGCCCGTGCCACACCAGTGTGGCAAATCTCACCACCACCACCACCACCTCTCCACTGATGGCAGGCCCACAGGCCCGCTCCTTCCTACGGGAGGAAAATCTAAACAACTCTCCACTGAGTGACATTATTCGAGCAACTAACTCCAGTCATCTTCGGATGTCCACCTTGTAATCCACATTCGGTTTGGATAGTTTAACCTGACTAATCTAGCAGTCGCCTTTCTGGGATATTTTTATATACAAAAAACTTTCTGATTTGCTGCTCAGCATACTATAGTCACCCGAACATAGCACTACCTTGTGTGAGTGCACGGTATGTGACTCCAGCTGCAATAAAACCCAAATTCCTAAACTAAGTAACATATTGGAAAAGCTTAATTGTTCTAATGTGCTAACCCTGAATATACCATGTAGATCCTTATGATATCACTGTATTCCTATTGCATTCCGACAAAATAAACTAGAGGAAAATAAAGGAAATGCTTTAAACTGTCTCAGAACTGCTCATGATGGCAAGGCATGAAATGTGTATAAGTTCAGGTATATCTCTGGCTTCAAGAAGAATTCTCAGACTTCCGACCTGGACAGCGTTCGGTAGTCTGGCAATTCTCAGACATTACATTCGACTTCCCTCTCTCCAGGAAGGTAAACTTGCTCGTGATTGTTCGTACAGTCAAATACAAATGTCCATTCCCTCCTGTCTCCTTCTCATCGCTGGAGTCATTGATGCTAGAATAAGACGTGATGGACAAACGTGCATATTACCACCCACAGATGGATGATAATATGCACCTCAGTCCACTACGTCACATTCAAGCGTTACTGAATCCAGCAGCGAGAGAGAAGCAGGAGAGCGGAAGTGGTTTTGTATTTGACTGTACATTAAGCAGGTCAGATGATACATGATGATAGTTGCTTGGTCATAAATATAAAACATTTGTAAAAGAAAATATTTGTCCTGATTTTTATTATAATTAGGGGTTATATCGTTGTGTGAGAGAGGCCGTTGAAAAAGAGAAAAAGTAAGGCATCAGACTGACCTGGAGCGGAACGAGGAGCGATAGGAGAAGGGGGAGGGTAGAAGTGTAGAGACTCCTCCATGCCTCCACCAACTCCCTCACCCTTCCTTCTTCCTCCTTCACTCCCACCACCTTCACACCCACCACCCTGGTTCCCCCTGGCACCACCTCCCTCCTCCACCACTGAGCTGCCATCCCCTCCTCACCTTGTCTCACTAACTGCGTCACCTGTAAACATGACATGTCTCAGTGCAATCCTGACATTTTAATGTTATGTTCATGTAATGTCCAATGACACCTGCCGTTATTACCTTGCCACTGCTGGATAGCCGGCTAGGCCGTCACTCCCCATTTTCTCTCTCTCTCTCTCTCTCTCTCTCTCTCTCTCTCTCTCTCTCTCTCTCTCTCTCCAGCGAGTACTGCATTCCTCCCATCTACTTCTCCTACTTACCTCTTACCTGTCTCACTGTTACCCATCTCCCACTTACCCATTCGACTTCCTTTGCACCTGTCTCTATGTTACCTGACTCCCACCTACCTCTTCTACTTACCTTGTAACTTGTCTCAGTACTACCTATTTCCTACCTGCCTCTGTGCTACCTATCTCCCACATGCCTCTGCTACCAACCTCCCCCCTGCCTCTGTGCAACCTGCTTCCCACACGCTTATACTAACCACCTGCCACCTGCCTTTGTTCAACCTATATTCCACCTGCCTAAGTTACGTATCTCCCACCTGCCTATGTGCTATCTACATTCCGCCTGCCTCTTTGGTATCTACCTTCCGCCTGCCTCTTTGGTACCTACCTTCCATCTGCCTCTGTGCTACTTTTTTTTTTTCATGCAAGGAAGAAAGAACCAACGCCTAGAAGCCAGCAAGATTATTCCCTCCAAGAAAAAAACAAAAACAAGATAACAGAGAGCCAAATTCAAGATCAGTTCATTTTAAAATGCCTGGACATACTGAGTTTAAAAGACTGGAGGTCATAGGCAGGGGGAAATACAGACAGAGGAAGACAGTTTCAGAGCTGACCTCTAGCATGCAGGAAGGACTGAGAATAACGGTTAACTCTTGCATTAGAGAGCTGGACAGAAAAGGAATGAGATTTTGATACTAAACGGGTGCTACGTGCCCGCCATAGTGGTGAAGCAAGCAAACATTTCAGAGCAGCAGCGACAGAAGCGAGATAAAGATGCAACAGTGCGGCGAAGAGACAGAAGCTAAAGGGATCTGGGAAGAGAAGGAGAGTTAATGAGACGAAAAACCTTTGACTCCATCTTGTAGAGAACAGCTGTAAGTGGAGAGCCTATCCACACATGAAAGTTGTACTTCACACACGGTCGAATATAATCCCTGTATAAATTCAACAACACTCCAGGAAAAAAAAAGGCACGGAATTGGCTTAGCACACCAAATCTCTTGGAAGATTATACAAGAGAGGTAACATGATCCCTACAAGATAAATCCCAAGAGCCTGAAACCCCAAGTATGTTCAAAGATGATGAAGGATTGAGTTGGATATTATTTAAAATTAGAGGATACTCCTGTGGAAGATTTTGCTGGGTCGAAAGATGAAAGAAATGAGTTTTTGATGCATTAAAAACAAGATTACTTTTACTCCAATCAGAGATATGAGCCAAGTCAAACATTAAGTGTGCCCTTGCTTGTTGAAGTAACTGTTGAGATGGATGCTGCGATAAGTGATGGAATGCTGAAGGTGGAGTCATTACCATATGAGTGGATAGGCTTAGATGTACAGCTTAGAAAGTCACTGACGAATAGAGGGAAAAGACTTGGCTATAGGACAGAGCCCTGAGGAACATCACTACTGGTAGCTATAGGAGACGAATGGTGGCCATACACAACAGCATTTATCAAACGACCAGAAAAGAAGCACAGATAGAAGGATAGTAACCGGAAAAGGTCAGTTTGGAGAATAAAGATTCATGCCAGAATCAATCGAAAGACTTTGAGATGTCAAGTGCAATCACAAAGCTCTTGTCAATGCCCCCAAAAGAAGATGACCAGAGTCTGAAATGAAAGTGAGAAGATCGATAGTTTGGCGTCCCTGGCAGAAGCCATACTGACAGTCGGAAAGACGGTTCTGATAGGAAAGGTGATTTAGAATTTTTTTGTTAATAATTGATTAAAAAATTATAAAAATGTACGATGTTAAAGGAATTGGGCGATGGTCAGAGTACTGAGAGTGGTTACTCTTCTTTAGTACAGGCTGTATGAGAGCATAATTTCAACAAGAAGGAAAGGTACAAGTTGACAGACAAAGGCGAAAGGGTTTACCTAGGCAGGGTGAATACACAGAAACACAGTTCTTGAAAACAGGAGGAACCCCACCAGGTTCATATGCCTTGTTAGAACTGAAACCAGTGATGGCAGAAGACACATCAATTGAAAAAGTTTTTATGTCAGCCATGAGGAAGTCAAAGGGGGGAAGTGATGGAGGAACAGCACCAGATTTGTCTAAGGTGGAACTGAAGGAGAAAGTCTGAGTGAAGAGTTCTGCTTTGTCAGAGGAAAAAACAGCTACAGTGCCAACAAAGTAGAATAGAGGAGGGAAAGATGATGCGGTGAAGTTGTTAGAAAGGCTTTTGGCAAGGTGCCAGAAGGAGCAGGAAGAATTTGATTCGGAGAGTTCAAAGCATTTAGTATGAATGAAATTATTTCCTGCAGAGCGTAAAACAAACTTAACACAGCTTCAGGCAGAACATAAAAGAGATGAGATTCAGGAGTGGGTTCGGTCCAGTACCTTTTGTAAACCTCCTCCTCGTTGTGGACAGCTTTAAAGCAAGCATGATCAAACCAATTTTTTTTTTTTCATTGATCACAGAATAACAGAATAGAAAAAATGTATCCTTCCATGCCCGAGAGTATAACCTCCGCAATGCGTGAGGCACACTCAGATGGCTGTCGGCCGTGGAGCCAATTATCATTCCAGGAAAAATAAAAGAAGTACTGCCTGAGGGCTTCCCAAGCAGCGGCTCCAAAGTGCCACAGTCACCGCTTCTTGGGAGTGTCTGCTGGATTTACTGAAGTGATAGAACAGGTTAAGGTGATAAGGCTGTGATCAGAGGAGCCCAATGGAAAGAAAAGATCAACAACATAAATAGAAGAATTAGTTTTAAGAAAAAGGTCAAGTAAGTTTTAACTCTTTCCAAGGAAGACAGGGATACAGGTAGGGTGCTTCACAAGCTGCTCCTGGACACTAAGGATAGAAAAGATGTAGGTCTGTTCATCAACTGAATCAGTGAAAGGAGAGGAGACCCGAAGGTGGTGGTGAACATTGAAATCACTTAAAACTGAGATTTCAGAATATACAGAAATTGATAGGATATGTTCCATTTTGGAAGTAAGATAGTAAAAAAAAAATTTCATTGTCAGTAGAATCAGGGGATACGTACACAGCACTGTAGTCAGAGAATGACAGGATAGCCGAAACCAGAGAGTAGAGAAGTCTGAAGATTCAAGTTCAGGAAAATGAGAGCAATATATGTTGTTGGGTACATAAACACAACAGCCATCTTTGGCTTTGATGTGAAGAGTGTATAGAGAAAGTAGGAGGATACAGAAAAGGGTATGCTATCAGTCGCCTCAAACAGCTGAGTCTCGGTGAGGAAGAAGCGAGGTTTAGAGGAAGAGAGGTGGTGATCAGCAGAGGGAAACTTTGTGGAAAGGCCACAAATGTTGCCTCTGTGCTACCTTCCTCCCACATACCTACCTACTACCTGCCTCTTTGGTACCCATCACTCACCTGCCTCTTTGCTACTTACCTCCCACCTCCCTCTGTGCTGCCTACTTTCCACCTGCCTTTGTGCTACTGCTACCTACCTCTCACCTGCCTCTGTGCTAACTAATCTCCTACCTGCCTCTGCTGCCTACCTCCCACCTGTCTCAATGCTACCTGCCTCCCACATACCAGCCAACCACTTAACCTTGTGATGGAAGCCGTGCAGGCCCTCTGGCGGGAGGGTGTTGGTGCGGTACACGTGTAGCAGAGAACTTGAAAACTCGTGGAGGGAGCAAATGATGGAAGTGCCATTGGAGGAATCCTGGAAGTTCTTGTCGCCAGTGGAAGGGCGAAGAATGCCGGAGAAGGACCGAGGGATGAGTTTCTTGATGGAGGGAGGGCGCTGGAGAGGGAGGAAGGGGGACTTGCTGCTGCTGGACTCCCTGCAGATCACATGTTACCACATAATGACGGCACCTGTTCCAACTGGTGACTTCATCTTGACACATTAAATCTGCATTAATATATACTGTACAATAAATGTTACGAAAAACGGCCTGTAATCAAGCAACACTATTTGTATTTATTGCTTTTAATGAAAGTGAACCATAGGAATATTTAATAACTGCTTTACCAATAACGATTTTCAATCCCGTTTCATTACTAATTTAAATATCTTTTGAAGGATTCTATTTTTCTATTTGAAGGTTGGATTGAAACAAGGATGTCATGTCTCCATGGTTGTTCAATCTGTATATGGATGGGGCAATAAAAGAGATACAAGGTAGGGCAGTGAATGTTGGAGTGGCCCTAGTGAGAGAGGGCAGTGTTTGGAAACTACCTGTACTGTTGTTTGCAGATGGTACTGTGTTGTTAAGTGAAGACAAAGGGGAGCTGCAAGGCTTGGTGGATGAGTTTGGGAGAGTATGTAAGAAACGGAATCTAAAGGTGAATGTTGGGAAGAGTAAAGTTATCGTCTTCTGGAGAAGTGAAGTCAGTGAATATACAGTGATGTTGGATGAGGAGGAAATGGAAAATGTGAGTGCATTTAAATACCTTGGTAGTGTGATGAGTAAGGATGGAAGTTTAGAGGGTGAAGTGCTTGAAAGGGTACAGCAAGGAAGAGTACAACAAGGTTCCTTGAAAAGTGATAAGAAACAGGGAAGTGAGCATGGAAGTGAAAAGCTATTACATGACAGTATTGTGATACTGTTAAGTGAAGACGAAGGGGAGCTGCAAGGTTTGGTGGATGAATTTGGGAGAGTATGCAAAGGTGAATGTAGGGAAGAGTAAAGCTATGGTCTTCGAGAGAAATGAAGTCAGTGAATATACAGTGAGTTTGGATGAGGAGGAAATGGAAAATGTGAGTGCAATTAAGTACCTGGGTAGTGTGATGAGTAAGGATGGAAGTTTAGAGGGTGAAGTGCTTAAAAGGGTACAACAAGGAAGGGTACAACAAGGTTCCTTGAAAGCAGTGATAAGAATCAGGGAAGTGAGTATGGAAGTGAAAAAGCTGCTACATGACAGTATTGTGATACCGCCTTTAACGTATGGAAGTGAAACTTGGACCTTGTTGGAGGGACACAAGTCAAGAGTGAGTGCAGTGGAAATGAGTTATTTGAAAGGAGCATTTGGAGTCACATGGAGAGACAGACTGACAAATGATGAAGTGAAGAAGCGTTGTGGTGTGGATGTGGATGTGATAGGAAGCGTTAAGAGAACCACTCTGAGGTGGTTTGGCCATGTGGAGAGGATGGAGAATGAGAGATTGACGAGGGGAGTGTATGTGAGTGAGGTGGAGGGGGGGAGAGTGAGTGATGAGATGGAGGGATGGAATGAAGAGGTATATGAGAGAGGGGCGTATGAGCTGGGAGCAGGGCAATGAAATGACGAGGGACAGGGTGACATGGAGGCAATTTGTTTGTGACCACCCCTTACGGGATTAAGGCGTCTGGCAATAGATAGATAGATTCATTACTCCTTATACCAGAACAGCCAACATATTTTGTTTGCACTGCATACATTCAAAACCTTCACACACACACCAGTTATTCAGATTCGCTGCTCCTCTTTAACAATGAAGGGACGTATAGAAAGTAATGTCTATAGGGCTGCAGTGCACATTAGAATTTGTGATCAGGCTCTTTTTTTACTTTAAAAAATTACATCCTTAAACGTCTTTTGGACTGTTTTAGCCCCAGAGCAGTACTTTTGAAACATGGATGCTAAGTTACAATAACGGGACATCATGAAGTTCCGAGGGAAGGAGGGCTGTAATACTACCGATACAAGTGTTCATCCAAGGTTAATGCAGATGTATGGCAAGAAGACAAATGACGCCAATCATGTGCAAATATTGTACAGGTAAAAAAATTCTTAGAAGGAGAAGCAAACACTGGACAAAAACAAAGAAGAGGAAGACCTTCAACAGAAGTCTTTGAAGACAAATATAAGTGGGTGGGTGTTTTGATTTATGCAGAGAGGCTCTTAACCATCAGAGAGAATTGATCACCTGCTGTATGCCATGGTCATTATGCTATAACAAATCACCTTAGGATTAGCTTATTAAATGTTCGTGCCAAACGATCTGGCAGATCAGGGGGTGAAAGTGTGGTCCAGGTAGTTAGCAATGTATGAGATAAGGATGGTAGTGTTCACCACAGTTTTCCAAACTGGATTCCAATATTGGTTAAGGTGTGGCACAAGTGCATTATGATTAAAGGTTAACTTGGAGCATGTTTTAACAAAGGAAGAAGCGGTGTGCTGTACACATGGTTGAGCTTCCACACAGTACTGCCATTGCCAAAGCTGTCTTTGTGTGAGATGTGAACTCTGAGAGAATCGAGGCATGGATTTGAAACATTCACGACAGACAGGGAAAAACATGTGAGGGGATGACTCTGGCTGATAGGTAGTGAGGTATATGGGCTGAAGAATTTTAGGTATTAATCAGAAAAAGGAGACGGAGAGGAGAAACGAATTACTTTCACAATCGCAGCGCCCCATAACTTGAGAAATAATGCTAAAACAGCCAAGGTCTACTGCCTGACCATTGGAGATTGTTGGTCTAAAAAGGAACAGAAAGGGCCTAAGACGACTCTAAAGAGGTTATTTTATATTTCTGACTTTCTATTCTTGAAAATTCTAACAGCAATATGAAAATGCTCAACTTGAATATTTTTTGCGAATACGACTTAGATCTGGAAAACCTCGTTTAGCATCCAACTGGACACACGGAATATTGCTGGAGCCACTGTGTAAGCTCCGGTCTGGCCCATTTCTTTCTTGAGACGTTTGTGGGCCAGTCACAGCCACTAGCAAGGTTCGGCAACAAGCTAGCACATACAGTATATGTCTGTCTCTGACTACACCCCTTGAGGATCATCTGCCCACCCATTTGTTTTCACTCCATTGACCCATTTTAAATCCTATGACCCATTTCTAGCCCAAGGATCCGTGTCCTGTCCTTGGATTCAAATCCACCCCATGGATCCAGTTTCCTCTCTGGAGGCACTTTCCTCCATGGAACAGTTTTTTACCCCATGAAACCGTTTTCACTTCTTGGACCCGTTTGTTTCCCCATGGATCAATTTTTACCCCATGGACATATTTTCACCCCAAGGACCCATTTTCACCCCGTGAACTCATTTTCCTGGTAGACCCATTTCCTCATGGACCAATTTCCCTCTTAAAACCCATTTCTTCCATGGAATCATTTCCCTCACACAACTATTTAATCCAGGGCACAGTACCATTTTTCTCATGAGCCGATTTCTTCCATAGAGCCATTTTTCCAGTGAAGCCGTGTTCTCTCGTGGACTACTTTTCTACCAAGAACCCATTTTCTCCAAGGAACTATTTTCCCCCTTGAACCTTTTTTTTTTTTTTTTTTTTAATCCAGTGACCAGTGTTCCCTGTGGAACTATTTTCCCATGGACATATTTTCCTCTCATGGACCTATTTTCTCCATGGAAATGTTTTCCCCGTAGACCCATTGTCTCCCCATGGGGACACACCATATCCCTACATGAACTTATATTTTTCAAGGACATTTTCTTACCCCTTAGACCTATATTTCCACTTGCACCTATTTACCCCAAGGACATATCCTGAATTAACCAATTTTTCTTCCTGGACATAATTATTCGTTAATGTAGCTATTTCTCAGTGGACCAGTTTTCCCCTATC